>CAUOFW020000803.1:449923-529148 GCA_963454935.2 Ilex paraguariensis | reverse complement strand
AAAAAAAAAAAGACTTGACAATACTCTTCACCTTTGGAGTGTCGTTTTGGTTCTTTGAATTTAAACCATTGCTGCCTTAAAACCCCTACTTGGTTTTTGCCTCATGACTGGTTTCACTGCACAGCATATGCGGCTCGGCGTCCACGTCTAGACTCTCAGATTTGTTCTTGTCCTTTTAAATCTGCAAGAAGCAGCTAGCACGCGATCCGTTTCTATCCCTTTACTATTGATATGATTCATTCACTGTACCTATATATTTCGTCCTCCGACTCAATTTTGTCATTATTCTAGTTTGTCACAACCTTTCTTCTTCTATAATAGCGACTCCTTGTACTACCACCCTTCAAGAAAGTCCTTGCAGAGGTTCCTAGTCAAAAAGTCAAGCATCTCATCTTCATCGGTAATGGGCACTGGTCCTGCCTTCATGGAGCTCCCTTCGGAGGCTATTCGCCATATTTATCCTGGCTCTCATGTCCCTCTTCCATTCAGGTTTTGAAGATCCTCTCCAGTGGTCTAACAATAGTTATGGATCTCTTATTCATGCATGGAAGGCCCCTTATTTGGAATGGATTTTGTGGGTCACACTTGTTAAAGCGGCTAAAGGCAGCTTGTGGCAACGTCTTGACATTTATGACACCATAGACCTTAGTACCATTAACATGCCAATTGATAGGTCCCTGCTCGGTGCTGTTCTTCTATTCTGGCCTTTAGGGAACAATGCCCGTCATTTTCACTTCGGCCTTATGGGCCCTACAGTCTATGATATTTCAGTTCTTATTGGTCTTTCTCCTTTCAGGTCTGAGGTCAACGCCTTGCTTTCTTATGTTGACAGGGTTTATCAGTTGCCTACTAATTCTCAAGGCAAACAAATATCGACTTATTCTCATTTTCTCTCGGCTTCTCGAGGCCAAGACAATTAAGAAGTTACAGATAAAGAACATATTTCTTGCTCACTTTACTGGCTCAACCATTTCTTTTTCTCTACTTCCTCTTGCAAAATCACTAAGGATTATATCTCGCTGGCAATTAACTTGGCCGCAGGGGCTTCTCATGCCCTGGCTCCTGTCTTGCGTGCCAACCTTTATCGTGGGATGTCTAAAACCATCTGCACTAAAATGTATAAAGGTTTTGATCCTCTTTGGTTTGTCCAACTTTAGCTTCACGCCTATTTCCCGGAACTTTTGGTTACTCCTCCTGATGATCCCACTGCGACTATGGCCGACTTTATGCCATGGCCCCTTGCAAGGAAGAAACCTTTGGAGATTGTTTTGCCTTCTTTTATAAATAGTTTGATTCACGACTTATCTGGATGCCATTTGCACAAAATTGCAGTTCTGAATGGTTCCTTTATTCTTCTGGAGAAGCCCCTCCTGATGAGTCAGCTTGTCATGTAGATGCTTGGTTCTCCTATCTCTTTCTAGAGACCTGTATCATGGTCTCGGGCCAGCTTCAGGTGCCAATGCTCGCTGATGCATAGAGACCTATATGCCCTTGCAGTTTGCATGCCAGTGTGGCACTTTCCTTATCCTTTTGCTACCACCCTCAATTACGACTTCACTAATCGGCTCATTCTGGCTGATGTTAATGTTCGAGATATCACCAAACGTTACTCCATTTTCCTGTCAGGCTTTTCACATGGTCCCTTTCAAGGCTGTGGTTGATGTCATCGAGTTGTTCATGTCATGGTGGGGGCACTATGTGACCAGGCGATTCAGAGAAAAACTATCTTCTGTCCTTCTTCGGGTAAACTTTCCAGCCCACATTCCCCATTCTCCAAGGGTTGGTTTTGTACAAAATTCTCCTTCGCCTTTCACTCAACCTTAGACCCTTTGGGCTAGGCCTCTGGACGCTGTTGACCTAACCTCTTCCACCCATTCACCTTCTCCTCTTGGATCGTGGGCCAGGGAAAAATGCCGGCAGTCTACCAGTGTCGTGACTTGTCATCCTCTGTAGACTCAACATGACAGCGATTAAGAGGATAATGATGTTTCTCTTATCTGCCATGTGCATCCACGTGCTTCTCCTTCCACCTCTGCTGACCCTTCTCATGAAGGTATTTTTGACGGTCTTGAGCCCTTAGGGCCGACCACACTCCAGCGGCTCCTACGATGGCTGCTGCACCTTTGGCTCCAACCTCAACTTCTTTTGAAGAAATGGTTACAGACCCATAAAGTGCTGAAGTTACTGAAGATAATCCAACAGCTCCGTCACCACCAGATACCAATCTAGTAGGCCTTGAGACTTACCAGGCTGCTGAGTTAGCCCATACTGTGAGCATATTTAGGATGCCGCTCAGCCTCAAGCTGCTAACCTCACAAGCGAGTCCAACCTCTCCTCTCTGCTGGCTTCTTTGAAGGCCATGCTCTCTGTGGGTCCTGTTCCTTTCCAGAGCTTAGAATGGATTTTAGACTCTGACTTTGGGGAAAACTGTATCACAGTGAAGTTGATCGTTGATAGCCGTCTAGACATTCGTCTGCAGGAGTCATATCTCCTAGAGTCTCGGCTTCAAGTGGTCAGAATGCCAGATTGCAGAGCTTGAAGCGCACCGTGTGCGGCCATACTGGATGAGGCCGCTTTTTTTGATGAAAGATTTGAACGATTGGGGGCCATTGCTCGTGGTGCTGCAGCCTATATTGATAACACCTCTGATCAGGCCAATCTTGCCATGACCAAACTCAAGGTCGTGAATGACTCTTTATTTCAAATTGAGGCTAACTTCACTAACCTTGTTTGACCTCTAGAAAAGTAATGAATAAAGTTGGCCATTTTTTGCCTTTTCGTACTGATTGTCCTCTAATTGTTCTTTCATTCTGCACGTGACTGTTAACCTGATTGCGATTTGACTGGCAATTAATACCGTTAAATCACGCATTCGTCATTTGAACTTATGCACGAATATAGTTAGTCTTCATGCTTTGAATGATGAAAGCAAGCAGATCATAGTGAAAGTGTCACAGAAAGAACTCTTTTCTTTCTGTCAAGCGCTTTATCCCCTCCAAAAGGCCCGAGCTCCCTATTTATAGGAAAATTTTCCCGCCCCGAAGAAAAATGTGTCAAGGAATGCTTTGAGAATAGGGTTTCATATTTCCAGCTATTAATTACCATGGATGTTGGTGGTTTCCAATGTGAGGCCATTAATGCCTTCTAACATTCCTTTGCCTATATAAACCCTTAATAGTTTACATTTTTCTGCACAAACCTAGTCTTTCCAATGCTTCACGTACTTGGCAGTGCTCTTGAACCTCCTGCCCAAGGTTCAAAATGTCGTGTCGAAACGCTCGAAACGTTTCAGAATTTCAACACTCCGAAACAAATTACATTTAATGGTACTTACATTTAATTCCCATCGCTCTTCTGCCTTTTATAATTTTGTTGTTATAAGAATAAATAATTACACTTAATACCTTATTGTAATTATATTTAATACCCACTGTAATTATATTTAATACCTACTGTAATTATATTTAATATCCCACTACTATACAAGTCTTTTGTTTTTTTTTTTTTTGTTATAAGTATTAACAATTACATTTAATACCCTAATGTAATTATATTTAATACCCACTATAATTACATTTAATACCCACTGTAATTACATTTAATTTTTAAGTATATATAAGTACCATTAATTTAATTTGATACCCTTTATTATTAGTATTATAATAAAATAGTATTATTAATTGGATAATATTATCGTAATAATATGAGTTGGAGTAACTATTGTCATCATATTTATGTCACATATGGAGTTTCTCTATGTAGCTACCCAGAGCCTACATTGATGTATGAGCCTGCTCGACACTCCACAGGGGGATGGATGTAGCCATGTAAGTATGTACTCATTAGCATTTCATGTGTATTATGAGACCTTAATATTATATAAAAATATATTTATTTCATAAAAATTAAGTGTTTGAAGCTAATTTAAGTGATTTTTACCTCATGTCAAACCTTTTTTTTTCCTTAATTTTAAATTTATTCTCGTATAAATGGATGTTAACCCAGTAAATATGTTGAATTAATCAATTATTTAGTTTATCTTTATAAATTAATGGATTGTATTTGTATTTCTATACGTTTTCATATTTTTTTTTGCGTTTCCGAAACGTTTCTATTTTTGAGCTGACCGAAACGGTACTTTGAAACAAAATTTCGATCCTTGCTCCTGCCCCAAAAGAGACAGAACAGGAAGATAATGTTTGTGATCATCAAACCCTTTCTCCTTCAATCTGCAACTTCCTTATTCCCCTTACTTTCTTCCTTGGCATATGCAGTTGGCCTTACCAACATATCTCATGTCTTTCTGAAAGATGGGTACCTCACTGTAGATTGCATTTGTTCTCTTTGATCATTTTGGGGGAACCAGATGTACGAGGGGGGTACTATGAATTGATCGGCTGTGACTAATCTGGAGGAGTCTAGAGCATGCTCTACATTTGACTTCAGGTGCATCTAATGATCCTTTCACACAAGTTTCCTCTTTTCAGCTTCCCATCACTATAATGAAGAGAGTGACGGTGGCTTACATCTCAACCGAAATGGAATTGAGAGATGGGGAGGCTTTCCTTGTTGGAGATACTTGTGAAAATGTAATCGTCATCATACTCCGTTTTTTATTTTTCCGCCCAAGGTCAAAGCTTCCTTTTTCTCCTTTCTTTGTCACCACAACTCAAGTTGTTATCTTCAAATTGAGAAATGCATCCTTTAGAACAAGCTACATCGGTGTAGATCGTTGCTTTACTTTTATTCACAAATTGTACCCATTGAATTGTATAAAGACTATGAATAGAAATTACAACTTTTGTTTACATTTCGACCATTTCTTTCTTTTGCTTCATGTTTATACAACTGCTTCCTGTTAGGACACATGTTGCTATTACCATTGGCATGAGCTGGTGTTACGCCTTTTAAGCTTAGTGGCCTTCTTCGCGTTCCGCAGCCTCCCAAACCGTAGGTCAATAGGCTTTCAGGAATAGTCCATTAATAGACTGATTATAGTGTTCTCTATCCAAATCCTTTAAGTGGTAAATGTTAGCTTTCTTTACTTTCACAACTTCGAACGACCCTTTCCAGTTGGCAGACCATTTGTCAAATTTTTGGTCATCAAGTCCCAAAGGCAAGTTTGCCTTCCACACTAAGTCCCCAACTCCGAAAGCTTTATGTTTGACCCTCCTATTGTATGGCCAGGTGGCCCTTAGCTTTTGCACTTTAATACAATCGAGGGCGCCCAACCTAATTTCATCCAAATCTTCAAATTCCATCAGCATGGCCTCGTTGTATTTGCCAGGACTTAGGTTGTGTTGAAAAGCTACCCTTAGGGATTTCACGGTCATTTCCATTGGTAAAATCGCGTTGTGCCCATAGGTTAACTTGAATGTCATGATCCCGATACTCGATTGTTTGGATGTTCTATATGCCTATAGCGCTTCAGACAACATATCGTGCCCTTAGGAAACTATATGTTGTAGAAGTCCGAATCAATTTATTATATTTTCCTTCATCATATGAATAACATCGGCCTGATTGACCGTTCTCATTGGAATGGTCTCAACTTACTTAGTGTAGTAGTCGGTGGCCAAAATGATAAAAGAGTGTTTGCCTTGTTGATGGAGTGAAAACCTCATAACTAAATCCATAGCCCATACTTGAAATTTCCAAGGCTTCACTACTGGGTGCTTCTGCATTGCTGACACCCTTTGAATAAGGTTGTGGCATTGACACGCCTAACACTTTTTTGCATACTCCATGTAATCTTTTAGGATATTCGACCAATAATAGTTGTATCTTCTTATGAGCCATCACATTTTTATGTCAGCCTGGTAGGCCCCCCATATTCCTTCGTGACTCTTGGTCATCACTAACATGGTCTTCACCTAAACTCCTCAACAATAGGTCATTGTGTACTTCTTTTTCGTACAATTCCCCGTTAAACGATTTATGTCTGTCAATAAATCTATCTATTTTTCGTTTTGAGTAGTATTGTTTATCAAAAGGGGACTGAAAGACTATATCTGGGCTAGCTCGACTCCACCCCAACCAAGGCCTGAGCCCTTGGGGTGGAGGTGAGCGTTAATAGAATCCATAAGTAAGGAATTAGCGGCTTTGCTTCTTGTAGCTTGCTCAACATTGCCACTGGGGTTTTTCGGGAATTGCATGATATCGTATCTCCAATCTATATCTTCTATTTTCACAAGTACAACCAACTCTTCAAACTCCATTCCCGTTACTTTAATGGATGGCAACGCTTTTCTTTATATCTTGATTAACTGCTCATCCATTCCTCGAGGAATCCTTACGCTAGATCCCAACTGGGTCAAGCTATTCACCTGACCATTCTACTCCTTGGAACCGGTCGTAAGGTCACGTCGTCAAAATTAAATAATAAAGACATTGCGATTAAATAGAATGAGCACAGCTCCCAGCGTTTGCATTGAAAGCTTCTGGCTATTTGGGTAAGGACTAGTCTAGAATCACCCATTATTTTCACGATAGATGCCCTCATCCCTAAGAATTTCTAAGTCGATAATTAATGCTTCGTATTTGGCTTGATTGTTGGTGCATTTAAATTCTAACTTGGAAGAAAATTGGGTTTTGCGGCCTTGGTAAGATATTATGATTACTCCCATGGTTTAAGGTCGCGGTATTGCCCTTTGACTTAGGGGGTCTTTGAGATACATCGGTCGCGACGTCGCGGTATGGGCCGATATAAACATACTATATTAGGCTCAAAAAAATTTGAAAAAATCTAAAAAATTTGTAATAAATATAAACATCCTTATTCATGCGTCATATCACCAAAATGCATTATTTAACATATTAATCATTGCAAAAAGACCATTATGTCATAATCTATGTTCAATGTAAGCATTTAAGACCATTCTGAGCCAAAATCATTGTCATGTTGAATGACGATGAGGATCGATATCATTAGTATTTTTACTTTGGTAATTATACAAGTTCGGTAAGTAATTCCCACTATAAGGATATGGATACAAATATGACTGTCCTTCTGATTGTGTTGGTTGAGATGATTGACTAAATGATCCATACCCAGAGTAAAAGGATTGTGGAGGTTGTGCTTGCTCGGCCCCATGTTGATAGTAACCAAAATCCTGATATTCATAGCCATTACTAGCAGAAGATTGATCGTATCCGTAAGGATTGTATTAGTTTATACCGCCTGTAGATGTGGTAGAAGATCCATGATTGCATCTCCTTGGAATACGATCATAGTAGCCACCAATGCTTGTACTAGTAAATATCTCATGCCACGTTGGGCGATGACCATAATAATCACTACTATTTGTGCTAGTAAATCGCTCAAGTTGTTGAGGAGGGACACCAAGACCATACGGTCCATATCAGTAATTATAATAAACACCACTCATTGATAATGTCCATAAGGCCAATATCCTAATCGTGCATGTGATGCCAAGCCCAAATTATGCATATGATCGTCAATGCCTTGGTAACCTTGTGAACCATGATGACATTTACTCTTGTTGGCCCTAGGACTGTCNTGTGCATGTGATGCCAAGCCCAAATTATGCATATGATCGTCAATGCCTTGGTAACCTTGTGAACTATGATGACATTTACTCTTGTTGGCCCTAGGACTGTCACTAGACTCACCACTATATCTATCATCCCCATCACCAACACCATCATCATTAGTAGCGAAATAAGAATCACTAGAGCAATCAAAAATTCATAGGTTTTTTACCATTTGTACTTGGCCCAATATCCCTTCCATGTTTTTTGATGGCGGTATAATTGATAGATACTAGAGGAGCTATATTAGTATCATGTTCTTCATTTGCATCTCGTCCACCTTCATGTTCTTCAATGTTGTGAATACCTACATCCAACTAGCCTAAATTATCATGTGATAGAATAGGTTGTTCTACCTCTCATATTCACTCATCTAATATGTACTCATCATTAAAAACATGGTTGGAATCAATTGGATTGTAAAAATTATCATTGTCAAGTTNCTACATCCAACTAGCCTAAATTATCATGTGATAGAATAGGTTGTTCTACCTCTCATATTCACTCATCTAATATGTACTCATCATTAAAAACATGGTTGGAATCAATTGGATTGTAAAAATTATCATTGTCAAGTTGATGCGCTAAATTTCTAACTCATAACTGCACAATGTACCGCATAAAAACTAGCTTTTGCAATTTCTTCATTGCCAAGCGATTGCGAAGTTTTGTATGGATCAATGACCTTGTGCTCCAGTTTCTTTCACAAACCGATGAAGAACATGTTTGGATTAAAACTTTGATTGCAATTTTCTATAGATGAGGGACTTCTTCACCATGATGGATCCACCATTCTGCTACCAATACAAATATGTGGATAATATTAGAGTTTGTGACTATGAGCTATTTATTAAAAAATAAATGACCACAGGTTTAAATATGAAACCTCGAAGTATATTTCCAAACTCTCCATATCTATCAGTATATAATTTGATCTGTGAAGTAAATTTGTTATGTAGCTACAAATCGTAATTACACACATATATAATTATACTAATTACCGAGAAATGTCATACCTTGTTCATTGGCATAGCTTGTTTATTCAAATATGGTTTCAATCTCTTTCTAACCTCTTTCAGTCTAGCTCTGACTTCAAAATGATTTGAAAATTGATTCGAATTTTGGAAAAACGGGTTTAAGAAGTATGGGATGGCTCTTAATTTGTTGGAGCCATCTTTTCTAGCCATGAGACCAATCATGGCCACTTTCTCCAATGTCTTTAGTCGTACACCGAATCGTCCATAACTGACGGTTCATGATGTTATGCTTGCCACACCTCGTTTTCCGAGATACATGGAGTTCTATTCCTTNATGGGATGGCTCTTAATTTGTTGGAGCCATCTTTTCTAGCCATGAGACCAATCATGGCCACTTTCTCCAATGTCTTTAGTCGTACACCGAATCGTCCATAACTGACGGCTCATGATGTTATGCTTGCCACACCTCGTTTTTCGAGATACATGGAGTTCTATTCCTTAACCGTCTTCTCTCATTTGGACTCTTTTTGACTCACCTCTAGCAGTTAGATCTTGACACATGGCACCCTTGGATTTATTTAATATTTGGGTGCAAACAGGAAGAAAATGTGTTGACCTTAGTGAGAACAACGACAGGAGAGACTAAAGAATTTCAATCGTTATAAGCTTACATGCTTTGAGTCTATATCTTTTTGCGATGAGCTACTATGGTGTATGTTATTTGCAGATGATACTGTATTAGTTGATGAAAGTAAAAAAAGAATAAATAATAAACTAGAAATCTAGTGAGAAGCTATTGAATCATAAGAATTTCAGATAAGTAGGATTAAAATTGAAAATATGGAATGTACTTTTAGCATAAGGAGAAATCCAAATTGGAAAATAGTAAGAATTGAAGATCAAGAGATGCCGAACAANTAGGATTAAAATTGAAAATATGGAATGTACTTTTAGCATAAGGAGAAATCCAAATTGAAAAATAGTAAGAATTGAAGATCAAGAGGATGCCGAACAGNAAGTAAAAAAAGAATAAATAATAAACTAGAAATCTAGTGAGAAGCTATTGAATCATAAGAATTTCAGATAAGTAGGATTAAAATTGAAAATATGGAATGTACTTTTAGCATAAGGAGAAATCCAAATTGGAAAATAGTAAGAATTGAAGATCAAGAGATGCCGAACAAGGAACATTTTAAATATTTAGAGTTTATTATTCATAGAGAGTGTGAGAGTGATGACGATGTTACTCATAGAATTAATGCCAAATGACTAAATGGAGGAATATATCCGATGTATTGTGTGATAGACGCGTATCCCTTAAGTTAAAAAGGAAAATTCTATAGAATGACCATAAGAATCGCTATGCTTTATGATATTTATTGTTGGACAACTAAAAAAACAACACGTTCAAAGATTGAGAGTGGTGAAAATGAGAATGTTAAGATGGATGTGTGGTAAAACTAGGAAAGATAAAATTAAGAATGATTATATCCGTGAAAAGCAAAGGTAACACATATAAGATATAAATCAAGAGAGAATCGACTTAGGTGATTTGGATAATTTTATAGACGGCCTACTATAACATTGGTGGGAAAGAGTGATATGATTGCTATTAACAGTAAGTGTAGGGGTAGAGGAAGACCAACATTACTTTAAATGAAATACTAAAGAAAAATATGAGAACTTATGGTTTAACAAAAAAACATGGCCCTTGATAGAGCACAATGGCTAAACATGATTCATGTAGCCGACCCCAAAAATTCTGGGACAAGGCTTTGTTGGGTTGAATTGGTATAGTTTTATCCGGAATATTATGTCTTGAAGTTTGCTAAAGAATGATACTCATCTCTTTGCTTCTCAGGTGAAACTGATGAAGATTTTGCTCAAACAGTGAACCTTGTCAAAGAGTACAAGTTTCCTCAAGTTCATATATCACAATTCTATCCCCGACCTGGTACATTTCTGTGGTACTCCTTTATGGTTTTCAATTTCTGTTTATACATCTGTACTTGTGTAGACTGAATAGACCTATTTAGCAAACTTCTAGTTTGTTGTCATTGTGGCAAACCTGTTTTGATTTTAAGCTCATTGTTTGTTAATAAACAGAGTATGGTATATATGCCCAATGTAATTTGTTTCTTTTCATTTTACATGATGATAAGAAGTTGCATGTCAGTGTTCGAGAAAGTGGAACTAAGATATTATGATTCTCTTTTTACTTTCAAGTGTATCTTTTCCAATTTGGTAGAGTTTATACCTTGCATTTTAGCCAAGTAAGATCAGAAAAACAACTTAAGGGAAATTATGGGAACATACGAATAAATTTATTGAAGTACCTGTGGGAGATAAAATATGCNTTTTACTTTCAAGTGTATCTTTTCCAATTTGGTAGAGTTTATACCTTGCATTTTAGCCAAGTAAGATCAGAAAAACAACTTAAGGGAAATTATGCGAACATACGAATAAATTTATTGAAGTACCTGTGGGAGATAAAATATGCTGGAGACTTTGATGAATGTAGCTGAAAAGCATAGAGATAATGAGATAGTGCATATTCTGCAGAGACTTGCGATAGAAATGATGTTGGAGAGGTTATCTTTTATTACAAAGTAGCACTGATGACGTATCCATAGTTTAAAGAGAGATGAATATCTAATATTCTTGGGTGGGTCAAATAGGATTCAGGCAGAGATTTTTTTATTATATCGTTGTACTANGCATATTCTGCAGAGACTTGCGATAGAAATGATGTTGGAGAGGTTATCTTTTATTACGAAGTAGCACTGATGACGTATCCATAGTTTAAAGAGAGATGAATATCTAATATTCTTGGGAGAAATGGGTCAAATAGGATTCAGGCAGAGATTTTTTTATTATATCGTTGTACTAAAACGTTATCTTATATGTATATTTTTAAATATGGTAAGCATTAATGATGTTGTATATATTTAGTAAAATGCTATGTTGTGCAATTTAAAAGGAGAAAAACTCGAGTTATTTAATACAAATTGCTAAAAGAATAAATTGTGATCGTTTTTCAAAGGGTACCCTTCTGCTAGTCAATGATTAAGTTGACTAACCTAATATGCTGATATCCTCCTCCTCCTCTCTCTCTCTCTCTCTGCCGCCCCCCCTTTCTCCCGCTTTAAATAACTTTTTTATCCTCAAAAGCCTAGAAAACTAAAAAATAATAAGAATAGGAATTTTTGTGTGACTAAGAAATTAAGAAACAAAAAAATCACTTCCCTAACTGAACTACAACTGCCACTTCCTACCTAAATTCCCAAACCACCATGACTGGCCGCCATCCCACCACCACACACTATGAACATGAAATCAAATATTAAACTCGAAGATGAAAAGCAATATCACTACCACTGATTTGGAAAAACTCAATAAATCAAAATAAAATCCTTGTAGCAAACCTAACAAAACTCACCATCACAAGTTCAAGTAAACGTGAGATCAGATCATCAGAATTTGTTTCTCCAGCATTCTACGAAGCATCGGAGACTGTGTTTTGTTCAGAAAATCTCAATCAAGTCAACATGCTTCACAGTCATACTAAAGTTATAAGAAATAATAATGAGACCAAGAGCAGTGTTTAATTAGTTTGATACAGGTGTGAAGTGATGCCCGCATTCCATGTACTTTGTTGGGGATAAAATCTAACATAGATGTTTGTGTAATATTAGTTGACATTAAGGTATCCCTTGTAATTGTCAAAAACTGCATATGGTGTTATTATGATTGATTCAAATTAATTTATCTAATTTTTTTAGACCAATCTGTTAGTTTTTTTTTTTTTTCAAATTTTTTAAAGAATTTTTTTTTCTGTGGAGGAAAAATGAGATGGAGAACAAAAGATGTGAAGGGTCTTTATTCTCTCTATTTCACTATCACTCTTGACAGTTATTTGCTCTTTAGTCTTGGTAATCCAAGAGTGTTATGTGTCCTATTGACAAAGACAGTGGGGTTATGTGACTTGGCTAATCTATAGGCCAGTAAAATATAATTTGTCCCAAAATATGTAGAAATCTATTTTTGAGTAACCAATCTCTATCTTTCAAAGGATTTGGTGGACATGAATACATCCTTTTTATTTTGATGTAATCTCAACTTTTATGTGGTCGCAATGAGGGACCAAGGTTTTGGAGTTTGCATAAGTTGTTAAGGTTTTCTAGCATCTGTAAATAGAGTTCTTTTCTGTAATATATGTCCAGATTTATTGAATGATTTTTTCATGATTGTGAAGTTGGATCTCGGTGTAAATTGAAAATGGTTGTTTTAAGGGGCTATAAAAGGAGGTTATGGGCTAGCAAAAGGAAACGAGAAAAATAAGAGAAGAAAGAGAGTATAAAAGAGAGAAGAGAAGAAGAGAGAGAGAAACTGAAAGGAAAAGGGAGAAGAGAGAAGAAAAGGAAGGAGCCGAGCGAAAGAAGAAGAGGGAAGGAGAGAAAACAAGAGGAGAGAAGAAGAAAGAGATGGAAGAGAGACGAAAGAGGAGAGGGAAAGAAAAATTCATGAAGTCAAAATTAACGGTAAAACAAACTCCGATCAAGTTGAAACTTGGTATGTTATTCTTGAGGGAATATCGACAACATCTATTAGATTGGATGATGGTTTGATAAAATTTCCACTACTAAATTCAAACGGTGATTTGATATTTATGTGAAATTTTTTTTTTGGTTAGATATTTATAAGACCTGAATATGTGGTTCATGGGCACCAATTTGAAACTAATTTGAAGCGGTGGTAGGTTACTCCGGTTTTGAGAGGGACTTAGATTTTCTAACCCTTTTAATACTTAATTTATTTTAGGAATCACATTCTTAAAGTTCTTATCTAGGGGGCTGGGTTTGCTTACAAACTTTAGTGACTTTAGATTTGGTTTGGGCTCTTCGAAGCTGTGTAAATAATTAAATTTTGATTTGTTTTGTGAAAGGTAACTTCTCAGATTCATTTTGTGAAAAGTATGTGTACATAGGATTGAGGGGGCAAAGGGTTTATGCTCCAGGTTGAAATCGTAGAGGGCTTCACTGAGTTTATTGGTTTTGATGGCCTAGTGGTTTTCAGGCTTGGGTACTAGCTGGATTGTAGGGAATGTATCTTCCTTAGGGGCTAAAAAGTTTATTTGATGATGTGTAACTTGTGAGGTCTTTAAGATTTGTTCTCCAATGTGGCACACTATGATATCTGTTTTGGTTATTTAAAACTCTATTTTTTGATACTTAAATTGTTTCAACTTATATATAAGTATCGCCAAATATGTTTTAATTCCCAATCACTTGAAATTATTTATTTTCAAACCTTGTTTGTTTCAGAATTTGATTATGCTATTGAGTATGTTGGCGTTCACCCTATATTATTTATATCTTTTTCTGAGTAAAAGGTGTTCAAGAATAGGAACAATTGTGGCAACTAGGGTTGATGAGGGTGGATCAATTTAGAGACTAGAGAGGGATTTCCTAGGTGGGATTTGCATATGGAGTAATGTCTAGAAACCTATTTTTTGAATTTTGTGAAAGTTGTAATTTTTATCACTTCGAAGATTGGATTTATATTATTGGGGTTATTAACACTTTGATTTCTATGGAGTTGGGACACGGCGTGACAGTAGCCTTTATAAGATCATTACTAAAGTGCTTTCAGTAAGGCTTAGATGGTGCTTGAGTGGCACTATTTTAAGGTTTTAAGGTGCATTTGTTAAAAGTAGATAGAGAAGTGGCTTCAGTGGCCAATGAGTTGGTTGAAGAGTATAGATCTAGAACTGTGGAGAACATTGTTTTGCNTGCTTGAGTGGCACTATTTTAAGGTTTTAAGGTGCATTTGTTAAAAGTAGATAGAGATGTGGCTTCAGTGGCAAATGAGTTGGTTGAAGATTATAGATCTAGAACTGTGGAGAACATTGTTTTGAAGATTGATTTTGAGAAGGCTAATGTATGGATTGAGATTTTTTAGAATTTGTATTAGAAATGAAGGGCTATGGTGAAAGATGGATGAGTTGGATTACAGGATGCTTGCAGTTTGTGAACTTTTCTGTCATTCTAAATGACAAACCAAGAGGTAGGTTTAAGGTATCTAGGGGGCTTAAACAGGGAGATCCATTATCTCCCATTTTGTTTACTCTGGGCAATATGGTGTAATTTTGTAGAGGGATTTGTTGTTGGTAGGGAAAGAATTTTTGTGTTACATTTACAATTTGTAGATGATACCGTTTTCCTTTCCTTGGGAGATAAAGAGAAATTCTTGAGCCTTAAAAAAATTGTTGATGTGTTTCGTGTGATATCTAGGTTTAAGGTCAATATGGATAAGAGTTTGATTGTTAGCATTAATTCGGGTCAAGATAAGATCACAAGATTGGCTAGTGCTTTGGGATGTCTTTTGGGAGGGTGGCCCCTTAAGTATTTGGGGCTTTGTTTAGTTGTAACCCTTTAACTTGAGTTTTTGGAACATGGTTGTTGAAAAGATAGGGAAAAGATTGGATGGGTGGAATAAAACTGTTATATATAGAGGAGGAGGAGGGCTTACCTTGGTTAAGTCGGTGTTGGCTAGCATTCCTATTTATGTCTTTTCCCTATTCAAGATTCCTTGTTTGGTGGCAAGGAGGATTTAAGGGATGATGAAAGTTTTGTTATAAGAGAGTCGTAGTGATGGCAAGAGAGATTATTCGATTCAGTGGGAGGTAGTGTCTAGGCTTAGAATTAAAGAGGGTCTTTTAGTGGATAATCTAAAGGCTAGAAATATAGCTATGGTTGGAGCAAAATGCATTGTGGCATTTAGTAATTGGAAGGAAGTATGACTTATATGCCAATTAGTGGGATGCTAATGGGGGTTGAAAAGGGTAGTTTTCGGCACCCATGGAAATTAATTTCTTGAGGATTACAGCCATTTTATCTAAGAGTTAAATTTGTTGTGGGTAATGGGGAGAGTTCATTTTTGGAAGGACGTTTAGGTTGGGGAGTCATCCTTAGCATGTTTATATTTGCATCTCTTTAGCATTTCTCGATTTGATATTACTCCTATTGATTGGTTATACAACTTTACATCATGATTCTTTGGATAGAAATAGTTGGGTCATTGACTTGATGTGCTTGTTCTCTTGCAAAGCTTTTTTTGATTCACTGATTGATGATTCTTCCCTCCTAATTTTTTATCCATCATTGAAAATTTAGAGGCTAAAGTGCCTTTAAAAGTACAAGTTTGTGCATAGGTTGTGACTCATGGTAAGACCAACACCAATGAGGTACTCCAAAAGAGAATACCTAATACATGCCTTCATCCACAACGGTGTGTTTATGTGTAACAATGAATGCAAGAATGTGAATCATTTATTTTTGCATTGCCCGGCTGCGTGGTATTTAAGATGACTGGGCTTTTTTGGGTGGCCCCAAGTTCCATTTCAACTTCGTCTTGTATGGACTTTGGTGGCTTTGGAAGAATGAGTAGTGCAGTTACTCTTTGGGATTATGCAATGCTTGCCATTTTTTGGGTGATTTTGTTGGAAAGAAATGTGCGGATTTATGAGAATCATATCTATATTTAGCATCATTTTGGGCATCAATATCGAAAGATTTTGATAATTTGCCTCTTTTTAAAATTTCAAGGAGCTGGACTTATGTTTGTAGAAATTATTCATCCACGCTGTTTATTTTTTCTTGTTTCAATGTAGTGCTATTTTTTTTTATTGCACTACAGTTCAGTTGGACAACTTGTCCACCTTCCCTTTCATATTGTATTACATCCATTTTTATTATTAATATAATCTTTTTTTCCTATCNTTGTAGAAATTATTCATCCACGCTGTTTATTTTTTCTTGTTTCAATGTAGTGCTATTTTTTTTATTGCACTACAGTTGGACAACTTGTCCACCTTCCCTTTCATATTGTATTACATCCATTTTTATTATTAATATAATATTTTTTTCCTATCANTTTATTGCACTACAGTTCAGTTGGACAACTTGTCCACCTTCCCTTTCATATTGTATTACATCCATTTTTATTATTAATATAATCTTTTTTTCCTATCAAAAAAAAAGAAAGAAAATCAGTCAAATCTCCGGATCAAAAGTTTGAGGTCTGAATACGTGTCAAGGGTGTTTGATTTCATCCTCCCGAAAATAGGAATCAAATGTGAGTTGTTGTGTGCTCGTACTCTGCTGCAGAATGGGGTGTCCGAAACAAAGAATCGACACCTGGTGGAGTTGTGCAGGGCTGGGCCATGCTAAAGGCCAAGGGAGTTCCAAATCTTTCTTTGAGCAATAGCGCGAGACAAAGGTAAATATGCTAGTACTCGATCATTGAGGCACCTAAAGAAAATGGAAATCCCAAAAATAAGAGTCCACTCTCATAACATCAGGACAAGATATATGAGGCTCATGGAGGGAGAAAAAATGATAAAGATGGGGACAAACTGTTAAAAAGGAAGAATGCCTTCAAAATAACATTTCAAATCCACCACCATCTTTTTAATGAGTCAAAGAAAGAAAAGAAAGATATATTTGTGAGATGAATTTTCGATGACTCATGAGTTGCAATATGCCCTGACCACCCCCCACCCCCCAAAAAAAAAAAAAAAAATCTTCTGAAAACCATACTTTATACTAATTACATGAATCAGGTTGTAGTGGGGACGTCCAAAACCATTTATCTACTAGAAAAACGTTTTTAGACGCTAAACTACTGTACGCTTATATTTTAATCCCTTAACCTGAATAGAAGACCACATAGTTGATTGATTTATGATTCTAAACCTTTTTACCTTGTCGTGAATCGTGATTCATTAATCAGCTTCCTTGGTAATTCAGCCCTCAAAACGAACCAAAATAGGCTATACTACGTCACACCTCTTGTGCTTGATGAACTATGTGGACTGTTTCTGATGTACAGTGTTTGTTGGCTGGCTTCAATACGATCGAGGTTTGGTGAACCCAGCTTTGTGTGTGATCTGTCTGCCTTCCCATCCCCCCTCTTTTGTGGTCCCTTTGCTAGGGTTTGGTGGCGTCTAAGGTTTTTTTTTTCTAATTTCATTTTTCTTCTGCTGGAGTACAACAGCCATCTTTTTTATGGTCCTGTAGCTGTTCTTTTGCTTGCATGGGTCCATTATGTCCTTTTTTCCAGCAGTATAAAATTTCTGGGGTGAATTAGCTTCCGCAGACTGTCCGTCTATAGCTGACATGCACAGTAGCTGTTATCACTTGTATCAAGTAAGGGAGTAGGTTGGAGACTATGTATTGTGCAGGGCAGTATTCTTATAAATAATTGATGTAGAACGGTATTTCTACTAGGTCTTGAATTTGTCTCTTTATAATTTAATTGTGTTATGTCCATCATAGTTTGTTGTATAAGGAGCGTATGTATACATAAATGACTACTCTAAATTTGTTTAGGTTAAATCGGGTGGTCTAGGTTTCAATGGATCATTTCACAAGTGAATGGATTAATGAAAATTTGATTTGGATAGACTCGATTAAGCAAAAGTTTGGTTAAAGCCTTTTCTTATATGCATAATGTTGTCATGATTATTGCATGTCTCTTGAGCTGTTCATAAGCATTTTGTGTTCCTTTATGTAGAAAAGTTGTCGTGCATTGGTTATCAACCTTAAGGGTTGAGGCATTCCAAAGTATATTCGTGGAAATGTGTTAGGTTTTATGTCCTTCGTTAACTCTGGCTTGCGGTCATTATCACCGTTTGATGGTGACCCATTACTATGTTCTGTTACTAACCGTTTCTTTTGAGCAGAGATTTAAAAGTTGAATTATAGTTGATAGGTACGAATTACCATATCCTAAGAAAATCAAATCATACTTACACCCCACAACACCCACACCACCTACATGCATCACAAGCAACCCAGGAAAAGAAAATATAATCATGTAATCACGAAACACAATTCAGTGAATCCAAGTGACTTAACCATTTGACTGTTTCTTAGTGATAGCTGTTCCTGAGTTTCTTTCAAAATCCAGGTACCCCTGCTGCAAGGATGAAAAAAGTCCCAAGTACTGTAGTAAAGAATCGGAGCCGTGAATTGACTGCTGTTTTTGAGTCTTTCACCCCGTATCATGGAATGGAAGGCAAAGTAGAGAGAGTATGGATTACTGAAATTGCAACTGATGGAATTCACTTGGTAAGATTGTCTCTAAGCATGTGTGGTTTAATAAGGGAATTTTCTTTTGATTTGGCAGCCTGAGTTAGAGCATTACACAGTTGGGTCTCTGCATTAGGGCAAGTTAGATGGTTGCTGTTTGGAAGGCATATTGGCATCTATTTGGTCGTGGTTTACATGTTATGCACAAACAATTCTGGGTTATGAACATTTTTTGATTGCTTCNNGGTATTTCTACTAGGTCTTGAATTTGTCTCTTTATAATTTAATTGTGTTATGTCCATCATAGTTTGTTGTATAAGGAGCGTATGTATACATAAATGACTACTCTAAATTTGTTTAGGTTAAATCGGGTGGTCTAGGTTTCAATGGATCATTTCACAAGTGGATGGATTAATGAAAATTTGATTTGGATAGACTCGATTAAGCAAAAGTTTGGTTAAAGCCTTTTCTTATATGCATAATGTTGTCATGATTATTGCATGTCTCTTGAGCTGTTCATAAGCATTTTGTGTTCCTTTATGTAGAAAAGTTGTCGTGCATTGGTTATCAACCTTAAGGGTTGAGGCATTCCAAAGTATATTCGTGGAAATGTGTTAGGTTTTATGTCCTTCGTTAACTCTGGCTTGCGGTCATTATCACCGTTTGATGGTGACCCATTACTATGTTCTGTTACTAACCGTTTCTTTTGAGCAGAGATTTAAAAGTTGAATTATAGTTGATAGGTACGAATTACCATATCCTAAGAAAATCATATCATACTTACACCCCACAACACCCACACCACCTACATGCATCACAAGCAACCCAGGAAAAAAAAAAATAATCATGTAATCACGAAACACACNCTTACACCCCACAACACCCACACCACCTACATGCATCACAAGCAACCCAGGAAAAGAAAATATAATCATGTAATCACGAAACACAATTCAGTGAATCCAAGTGACTTAACCATTTGACTGTTTCTTAGTGATAGCTGTTCCTGAGTTTCTTTCAAAATCCAGGTACCCCTGCTGCAAGGATGAAAAAAGTCCCAAGTACTGTAGTAAAGAATCGGAGCCGTGAATTGACTGCTGTTTTTGAGTCTTTCACCCCGTATCATGGAATGGAAGGCAAAGTAGAGAGAGTATGGATTACTGAAATTGCAACTGATGGAATTCACTTGGTAAGATTGTCTCTAAGCATGTGTGGTTTAATAAGGGAATTTTCTTTTGATTTGGCAGCCTGAGTTAGAGCATTACACAGTTGGGTCTCTGCATTAGGGCAAGTTAGATGGTTGCTGTTTGGAAGGCATATTGGCATCTATTTGGTCGTGGTTTACATGTTATGCACAAACAATTCTGGGTTATGAACATTTTTTGATTGCTTCATTTTTGTAAATTTCATTAGCGTCAGAAGGTATCAGAATGCAAAAATACTTTGAAATCAATTTTATTACTATGCTCTATTTGGTAGTCAAGTTGAGCACGAAGCCAATGACTGCTAGCCAGATATTCTTATCTTATGACTTAGCATGTAGATTCATTATTTAAGAAGATTATGCATGCTGCGGAAACCACAGGCATGAGCATTTTCCAGTTCTGAAAATATGTTAATACCTGTCAAGAGCTGATCCCAAATAGTTGGAATAAAACTTTGTTTAGTTTTACAAAGTGCTGGTCGAGCTCCCATTTTTGTTCATAAACAAAATCAGTTTAGAATTATGATGTTTCAGGTAGCTGCTTTTCTATTCTATCTAATCAGATGGTCCCTTATTGCTTTAGGTGGGTCACACAAAGGGATACATCCAAGTTCTCATAATTGCTCCAAATAGCATGCTGGGGACTTCAGTTGTTGTGAAGATAACATCTGTAGGAAGGTGGTCAGTTTTCGGGGAAGTCATGGAGACTCTCAACCAAAGGGATGAGGATACGAGTTCAAGTGGGAGAATGGGTGGTGATGACAATTGTTCTCCCTGCTTCAACCTCGATGAGCCCTGTGCATGTTCAAGGGAGCCTGAATCTTGTGCTTGTGAACTGAATAGTTGCTGTGGACAAAAGCCATTGGATGAAAGAACGGTTCCAGTTCCGAAGAATGACTCGCTGCCAGCAGATCAAATTAGCCGAAATCTCATAGGGTGGTTAATAAGGAAGCGGAAGAACCATTACCAAAAGACGCAGGAAAATGGATTTGTGTTGGAATCTAAACAAAAGCAAGACCAGGCCCTAGGCAGCATACTTGAGTGGAGTCGTGTGGACACTCTACTTTTGGGTGGAATACTTGTAAGCTTGTTGACAATTGTGGCTCTGCTTTCATATCTGCAATCTTGGAATCTATCATCAGAATGAGGCAATGTTGTATCTCTTCTTTTCCGGAAGAATGACATAATATTATTATTATTATTAGACTACACCGAATATGAGAGATTTTTGGGTGTTTTGAGCTTTTTGGACTATTGATAGAGCCTGTTTTTAATGGATTCTCTGAATGTAGGTAATTGTAATGCACTGCTTTTCTTCTTGTCCTGACTATTTTCTTTTCCAGAATATTCAGTTTGTTGTCCTCACCTATTTTCTTTTCCCGAAAATTTCGTTGATTATACTTGCTGGAAAACTGTACTTTTGTTAGCTGATCTTTGCCCGTTCCCTTAACAGAACATTAACGCTTGTATTAGTATTCATGCAATTAAGTTGGGAGGAAATGTGTAAAAATTCGAATGAGGAAAGAAAAANGGAAAACTGTACTTTTGTTAGCTGATCTTTGCCCGTTCCCTTAACAGAACATTAACGTTTGTATTAGTATTCATGCAATTAAGTTGGGAGGAAATGTGTAAAAATTCGAATGAGGATAGAAAAAAAAAAGAGTAGATGTAGCTTTAAAAAGTAGTTTGAAAAAATATTAGAGCAAAAAAAATAAAAAAATAAAATGCCTTGATGATGCAAGCTATTACTTCCATTTTTTTTTCTCAACTCATTCAACAAACTATTGAATACTCAAAGCAAAAAGAATGGTTGGACTTGGTCTAATACAGTGGTTGGAGAATATAGTACATCTTTTCTGGAAAAGAGAAAAGAAGAATATAGGATATCCATGCCCGGGAAAAGAGATCTTTCAATGTAGGTGGTGGCAGGGGAAGGGGCATATTATTGCTTCCATTGTGCCTTGTGCTGCTCTAACTTCACTGGATTTATTTACTGAACTTTGCCTTTCTAATTTGTTCTGGACTGAATAATTGAGTTCCTAATGGTTTCCATCTCAGAGAAGCAGCATATCTGACTTGGCTGGCAATNTGAGATCTTTCAATGTAGGGGGTGGCAAGGGAAGGGGCATATTATTGCTTCCATTGTGCCTTGTGCTGCTCTAACTTCACTGGATTTATTTACTGAACTTTGCCTTTCTAATTTGTTCTGGACTGAATAATTGAGTTCCTAATGGTTTCCATCTCAGAGAAGCAGCATATCTGACTTGGCTGGCAATCTCTTGAAGAAGTTGACAGGTACTGACGGCAACCTGGACCGGAACCGAGGGTGGCGCAGCAAGTACAGCCCGATGAGTATAGCCACGACTTGGAACGGTGTAACGTATAGAAAAACTGCAAAGATTAGTGCCAAGACAATGAATATGGCTGTAGCCCTTGAGTCCCTCCAGCTTAATATGGCTAGAGCTCTTTCGCCCTGAGTTGCCAAATCTCCGATCACTGTCTGCACCTTCCCTGCTACGGATCGTAACCGATCGTACCTCATCCTCACGATTTCTGTTGGCCGGGAAGTTGGGAATGTATCGAATTCCTCGTCGAGCTCATCGGGGTGCACCATTCCAGCTTGAGAAAGCTTAATGTCCATGTGGGGTGGGTGCCTTGGCCTAAACCTGTAGTTCCACAACCCAATAACAAACAGGTAGAGGAAAATTGTGGGCAGGATCAATTCAGGGTAGCAGACTAGAATCAAGAACAATACGTGCACGAGGATTGTTGTAAGCGGGTTTTTCCAGAGACAGATGCCATTGAACCATCGACAAACGGCTGAAAACCCAGAAAGAAGCGACATTATGCGCTGGAAATTGGCTTTACTTCGTCTCAGGCTCCACATGTGGTAATCCACATCAAGCATGTACTCCACGGTTTCTCGCCTGAGTGGTGGCTCTGCTCTGGCTAACCTCGCTGCCACTATCTGCATTGCCTGGTGGCGAAGCCAATCAATGTGCCTGACCGGGATCGGTTGGGCATAATGCATTTTGGGCAGAATTGGCCTCCCATATTGTGCCACCATGTTAACCCAAGCTGTGCAAGTGAACCTCAATGCCAAGTGAAGCTCCCCATGTTTCCTCAAACCAGACGGTTGTTGAAGAACTAGCAATGGATAGTAATGGGTGTAAATTCGATCAGTTTCTAGAGTTGATAGCCGAATTCTCACCTTCCCGATTCTCTGATCTCTCGCGTCCTCTCTGCTTCCATTGATGTGGCAATTGTCGAAAACGCCAATGGTGATTACAGTACAAGGATCATAAACTTCCCAAGTATACTGCTCGTTCCAGCGTGGGGCTAGAGTATCAAGAAGGGTTCTTGTTCGAATCCATTTGTTCCCATACTTTGCTACGCAGTAAGCGTCTGTGGTTCTACCATCTTTACCTTTCATTGGCAGCAGGTTTTTGGCACTCAAAATTCCCAGCTTAAGAATTCCAATGCTGGGCTTCCTCAGATGTTTCGATGATGGCTGAAGATCGCTGCTAAAATGCGTGGACTCATCGAGAACATGATAACCGGCATCTAGACAAAGCCGGAGGTGAATTTTGCTCGAGAATTTCACTTCTTTCTTCTTGTCCACTTGTTCCTCCACAGAATGCCTGTGGAGGTTGAACCAGTAAGGGTCGGGTAGCTTGGTGGAATCGGTTCTCTGAGGGATCTCTCTAACCGGTATGATCATTCTTCCGATGATTTCATCCTTGCCAGGTCCGGTCCTATCCTCAACACTGATTATTATCATCTCTTCAAATGGCTCAGATGCCACAAACATGAGCTCCTCGTTCCAAACCGGATTAATTTGCTTCATTTGAGGCCTAGTGACTCTGACCTGATGACCAATCTGTACCCTCACAAATGTATCAGGTAGTCGGGTATGATCAGAGGCCACGAGGTCCTGAGCTGCGATAACCTGGACTCTAAGGTAGTACAATTTGGGTGAAAAATATACATTTGATCTCGTATTGTAAAGGCTTTGATGGCTAACGTTGTGAGCATCAGAGTGCCATGCCTCAGGAAAGGCCTCATCAGCCTGTGTTCCCATCCAAACTGCTAGCATAATTTCTCCTTGAACCTTCTCTCCCTTCTTGTTATCCAATTTATACCACAGAGGAGCCAAAGGACTATCCGGCGGAACACGAAGAGGAACTTCCATTATATCAAAAACAACCCTCCCCACAAAATCATCCTTCCCAATATCCTTATCCTTCACAGTTATTTCAATCAAATTCGACTGTAATCGCTCTTTCGAGAACGCAAAAACGCTGTTCCAAATCGGATTCTGATTCTTCTCCAAGTGTTTAGTCACCCCTTTGTAGTTCCCAAGCTTCACTTCAACATAAGGGTCAAGACTTCCTGTTATGTCCATTACTGGAAGATCTTTAGCCTTCACAACATTCACATACAAATAATGCATTTGCTCCACCAAATCGTAAGTACCTACTGTCTTTTCCCTCCGCCAATAGCTCATACGGGCCGCCACCGGCGGCCTTGTCTCAACCAACTGAAATTCCGGCCTCTGCCCGGGAAATTGCATATGCATAACGGTGCCCGGACCGGCTGGACCGGCTTTGGCGAAATCACTTCGGGCTTCGAAGGTCACCGGCTTTTGTACTGGTGGTGGTGGAGCTGGTGCTGGTGCTGGTGCTGGTGCAGGACCACCACCACCACCACTTCCAACACTGTAAAAAGTCCTTACTTCTTTTTCCTTCTTCTTTTTCTTCTTGTATTCACTAGCTCTGTACTCATCTTCAAGCTTGTTAGTATCGAACTCTTGCAATGGAGTCGTCTCTTTAGTTTCGAAAGTTTGGAAACTTTCTTTAGTCTCGAAAGTTTCGAAACTTTCTTTAGTCTCCACACCATTGAAATGTTGTGCTTGTGGTGGAGAATAGAAGTGACCAAGAGTTGCATATATTTTCAAAGAGATATCGCCTTTTATATTAGAAAAAGGGCCACGTTTGTCAAGTGGGTAGCGTTGTATCATGGATTCAGACTCGGAGAAAGGGACTGAGACGCCGGAGATTCTGACCCGGCCGAGAAACTTGTTGCGGTGGCCATGTTTCCGATCGTTGAACACAGAAACGTCGACGGTTTTGTTGGGAAGAGCCCTTGGATTGTCGATGTTGAAGACGAGCTTTTCATTCCATTGTGGGTTGAGATCTTTTGGCTTTGTTTGTGTTCTTTGTCGTTGCTCTTCGAATTCTACTTCTACATAGGGACTTGCCGACCCTTGTCCATCTTTGGGCATTAGATCACTGGCGTCAAGAACTTCTACGATGAGTTTGGCCATGAACGCCGATGGAAGAGACTCGTCGGCCGGAGATGTAGATGGAGAATTATGATGGGGAGAGAGAGATTAAAGAAGAAGACAGGAACAGCAGTAGTAGCAGGAAGGAGAGAGAGATAGAGGTGGAGCGTGGTGATTAGATTGGGTTATTTGGAGTAAGAAGACAGGAACATGTGTTGTATTTTCGTAGAAATGACAGAGGAGGAGAGGAGCTTTAGCATCCTCTCAATTTCACTGTTTTGATTCAATTCAATCATCACCGTTAAATTGATTGACTATTACTAAAACCAGTGGGACCCATTGGATCCGGTGGTTGATACTTAAATAAGACAAATACTCGAATTGAGAGGATTCACATCTTAGGAAGTGCCCCTGTTTCTGTTTGGTGGAGTGAGGCCGCTCCAAAGTTGGTAGTAATACTACTTAATCTTAAAAAATAAATTTAAAAATTAAATTTGATAATTTTAATTATTAAATAGATAGTAAGTCTCAATAAATACTGAAATTCATAATAAAATTAATGATTAAAATTATTAAGTCTAATTTTTAAATTTATGTATTATTATTTATTAGTATATCCTTACGTAGCATTACTTATTAGTATATCCTTTTGATATTGTTGTAAAGGAGAGAGAGAGAGGCGTGGGGTTTGGTGGGAGGAAGGAAAGTTAAAGATGTCACTCATTTATTAATTTTATTTATTGATCTAAGACATTATGATTTTTAGATTGATTATAGATTCTATTAAACATTAGAACTTAGTATTAATTCAATGGTTCTAATAAAATCACGTTATTAAGTTAATAAATTATGTCAAATTTTTAGGTTCAAATAATATTTTTTATTAAAATTAGGATAATATTTTTGTATTATGTCAATTTTTATGTTAATATTAGAGATAATTTATGTCTGAAGTCACGGTGTAATATGAATAGTTTTAAGAAGAATATTGGTGACTGTTGAATGAGTATATTTGAGACCGTCGAATAAACTTATTAAAATTTATCATATTTTATATTATAAATATATTCAAAAATTAGATGAAAATTTTAAGTTGGGAAGGCATTCTATTCCCGATTGTATTTAATGAAGGGTGAAAGAGTTTACTTCATTCATGAAAACTAAGAAACTTTGTGCAAAGCATTTGTTTCCTTTTGAGTAAGATCTCTCTCTACTTTTCATGGGTGTTGGGCAGATTTAATGTTGGTTCAACTATGCACAGTATATTTTTAGTTTAGTTTGATTGTCAATTCCAGTGGGCCAAAAGGTCAGCATCAAGATAACTATGAGATTGCAGTTCTATTTTATTTCAAGTANTGGAGCTGGTGCTGGTGCTGGTGCTGGTGCAGGACCACCACCACCACCACTTCCAACACTGTAAAAAGTCCTTACTTCTTTTTCCTTCTTCTTTTTCTTCTTGTATTCACTAGCTCTGTACTCATCTTCAAGCTTGTTAGTATCGAACTCTTGCAATGGAGTCGTCTCTTTAGTTTCGAAAGTTTGGAAACTTTCTTTAGTCTCGAAAGTTTCGAAACTTTCTTTAGTCTCCACACCATTGAAATGTTGTGCTTGTGGTGGAGAATAGAAGTGACCAAGAGTTGCATATATTTTCAAAGAGATATCGCCTTTTATATTAGAAAAAGGGCCACGTTTGTCAAGTGGGTAGCGTTGTATCATGGATTCAGACTCGGAGAAAGGGACTGAGACGCCGGAGATTCTGACCCGGCCGAGAAACTTGTTGCGGTGGCCATGTTTCCGATCGTTGAACACAGAAACGTCGACGGTTTTGTTGGGAAGAGCCCTTGGATTGTCGATGTTGAAGACGAGCTTTTCATTCCATTGTGGGTTGAGATCTTTTGGCTTTGTTTGTGTTCTTTGTCGTTGCTCTTCGAATTCTACTTCTACATAGGGACTTGCCGACCCTTGTCCATCTTTGGGCATTAGATCACTGGCGTCAAGAACTTCTACGATGAGTTTGGCCATGAACGCCGATGGAAGAGACTCGTCGGCCGGAGATGTAGATGGAGAATTATGATGGGGAGAGAGAGATTAAAGAAGAAGACAGGAACAGCAGTAGTAGCAGGAAGGAGAGAGAGATNGGAGATGTAGATGGAGAATTATGATGGGGAGAGAGAGATTAAAGAAGAAGACAGGAAGAGCAGTAGTAGCAGGAAGGAGAGAGAGATAGAGGTGGAGCGTGGTGATTAGATTGGGTTATTTGGAGTAAGAAGACAGGAACATGTGTTGTATTTTCGTAGAAATGACAGAGGAGGAGAGGAGCTTTAGCATCCTCTCAATTTCACTGTTTTGATTCAATTCAATCATCACCGTTAAATTGATTGACTATTACTAAAACCAGTGGGACCCATTGGATCCGGTGGTTGATACTTAAATAAGACAAATACTCGAATTGAGAGGATTCACATCTTAGGAAGTGCCCCTGTTTCTGTTTGGTGGAGTGAGGCCGCTCCAAAGTTGGTATTAATATAGAGTAATACTACCTAATCTTAAAAATTAAATTTAAAAATTAAATTTGATAATTTTAATTATTAAATAGATAGTAAGCCTCAATAAATACTGAAATTCATAATAAAATTAATGATTAAAATTATTAAGTCTAATTTTTAAATTTATGTATCATTATTTATTAGTATATCCTTACGTAGCATTACTTATTAGTATATCCTTTTGATATTGTTGTAAAGCAGAGAGAGGCGTGGGGTTTGGTGGGAGGAAGGAAAGTTAAAGATGTCACTCATTTATTAATTTTATTTATTGATCTAATACATTATAATTTTTAGATTAACTATGGATTCTATCAAACATTAGAACTTAGTATTAATTCAATGGTTCTAATAAAATCACGTTATTAAGTTAATAAATTATGTCAAATTTTTAGGTTCAAATAATATTTTTTTATTAAAATTAGGATAATATTTTTGTATTATGTCAATTTTTATATTAATATTATAGATAATTTGTGGTTGAAGTCACGGTGTAATATGAATAGTTTTAAGAAGAAATTGGTGACTGTTGAATGAGTCTATTTGAGACCGTCGGATGAACTTATTAAAATCTATCATATTTTATATTATAAATATATTCAAAAATTAGATGAAAATTTTAAGTTGGGAAGGCATTCTATTCCCGATTGTATTTAATGAAGGGTGAAAGAGTTTACTTCATTCATGAAAACTAAGAAACTTTGTGCAAAGCATTTGTTTCCTTTTGAGTAAGATCTCTCTCTACTTTTCATGGGTGTTGGGCAGATTTAATGTTGGTTCAACTATGCACAGTATATTTTTAGTTTAGTTTGATTGTCAATTCCAGTGGGCCAAAAGGTCAGCATCAAGATAACTATGAGATTGCAGTTCTATTTTATTTCAAGTATTTTTATAATAACATCATTTCATGGATGTTCTTGTGCTTGAAAGTTGAAACCTCTCTCCTAGCTTTTCTTTTTCTTTTCTTTTTTTTTTGAAAACCCAATAGACTTTTTCAACTAAATGGTTATTATTATGACGAGGAAATAACATCTTTATGGTTGTTGGGTAAATTTACTTTTGTACACCATAATCCAATTCCTTCATGGTTAAGCTTTGATTGGGATTGGGATTCAAGCAATAACAGAAAATCCCTACATAGATTGAATTAGTCTACATGTCAGTGGACCCCGCCCACTTTTTTCTCTTTCTCTTTTGTTTGTTTGCTAGTTTGCATTATTCTGACGCATATATTTCCTAAGTCACCCTCCCCACCCCACCCCACCCCCTCCCCTTTTTTAAAAAAATTGCATCCGGTAATGGAACAAGAATCTGTGGATAAAGCTGACAACAGACTGGTATGATGTTGAATCTAATTCAAGAACGCAATTGAAAGGTTGGATGAATCATTCATTCATACCTTACTATCAACCAATCATAGACCATATAATTATGATTTCGACGGCTAACTAGATAATGAAAGAGAAGAAAACCGGAAGGAAAACACATGGATAAGAGAAATTTCATCAATTTTATAATTACTATACCTACCTATCCCATCTATGAACTTGATTTTTGTTGGGTCATATTTTCTAGTTTAATTAAAATTTGGGACGTATAAGAGTTGAGTTGAGTAGAGATTTATTTTAAAAATAATTTTAAAATCAAAATTTAAGCTCACATCATTTATCAGACACGAATAGACTTTCGATGACCTTGATTTGTTTATGATATTTATTTAGATATTAAATAGCGAATCAAATTGAGCTCAAATTCAGCTAAAGAGTTAGGCTAGGCAATATATATAGCCTTTGAATTAAAGAGAGATTTTGATACTCTCACGTGCGCAGGGGTGGAACTAGGCTGGAAAATATATCTTCTTACTATATAAGTTTTTGGGCAATATTCAAAGGTGTGTGTAAAGTTTCTACTTTATTTGATTGTGCAGATTTTAATGAAGCAACAATCAACAGACTGAACTGTTGTACGTGTTACTACTTTCTGCGTTGTGATTCTTTAATAGAGTGACACGAATCGTCTCAAGAGAGCGATTTAGTCCGCGTCTTACCCTACTATTTACTTTATTTGTATTTAATTTTTTCAACAGTTGCCCTAAAGAGTTATGAATAGTATTGTCAATGGGTCAAATTAAATATGTATTTGAATAAATTCAAAATTAAATATTTTTAGCTGATAATTCAAATTCAAACTTGAATATTTTTTAGATAGGATTTCAATAAATTAATGATGAATTTGATCGTGGTCTGATTCCAAATATACAAATGCATAGACGTAGGAGAGTAGGGCAGGAAAAGGTTGGAATTTAATAATATTATATTAAATTTAAAGATGTAAAGGGTAACTTGGTAATTTGAAAAGCAATGTGGGATGGGAGAATAAAACATGTGGTGTGGTGTGGTGTGGTGGCGTGGGGTGGGGCAAGGAAGGTCCGTGAGTGGAGAGGGTTCTTTTCAAGATTGATTTTGAGTGATTGGAGCTGAGCAGTTGGAGAGAAGACGCTAGTGTGTTAGGCTGCCATGGTTTGGCTTTTGGATAAAATACTGCCTGCCACTCACAATTTGCCTGTCCTGGTTTCCTTAATCACATATAACGTAGGAATAACTTTGTGTCTGAAAATATTTATATTATTAAAAGTTAAATATCGATCACATAATATTTATATTTTAAATAATAATTAATTTTTTTAATTATGTAATTTANCGGAAGGAAAACACATGGATAAGAGAAATTTCATCAATTTTATAATTACTATACCTACCTATCCCATCTATGAACTTGATTTTTGTTGGGTCATATTTTCTAGTTTAATTAAAATTTGGGACGTATAAGAGTTGAGTTGAGTAGAGATTTATTTTAAAAATAATTTTAAAATCAAAATTTAAGCTCACATCATTTATCAGACACGAATAGACTTTCGATGACCTTGATTTGTTTATGATATTTATTTAGATATTAAATAGCGAATCAAATTGAGCTCAAATTCAGCTAAAGAGTTAGGCTAGGCAATATATATAGCCTTTGAATTAAAGAGAGATTTTGATACTCTCACGTGCGCAGGGGTGGAACTAGGCTGGAAAATATATCTTCTTACTATATAAGTTTTTGGGCAATATTCAAAGGTGTGTGTAAAGTTTCTACTTTATTTGATTGTGCAGATTTTAATGAAGCAACAATCAACAGACTGAACTGTTGTACGTGTTACTACTTTCTGCGTTGTGATTCTTTAATAGAGTGACACGAATCGTCTCAAGAGAGCGATTTAGTCCGCGTCTCACCCTACTATTTACTTTATTTGTATTTAATTTTTTCAACAGTTGCCCTAAAGAGTTATGAATAGTATTGTCAATGGGTCAAATTAAATATGTATTTGAATAAATTCAAAATTAAATATTTTTAGCTGATAATTCAAATTCAAACTTGAATATTTTTTAGATAGGATTTCAATAAATTAATGATGAATTTGATCGTGGTCTGATTCCAAATATACAAATGCATAGACGTAGGAGAGTAGGGCAGGAAAAGGTTGGAATTTAATAATATTATATTAAATTTAAAGATGTAAAGGGTAACTTGGTAATTTGAAAAGCAATGTGGGATGGGAGAATAAAACATGTGGTGTGGTGTGGTGTGGTGGCGTGGGGTGGGGCAAGGAAGGTCCGTGAGTGGAGAGGGTTCTTTTCAAGATTGATTTTGAGTGATTGGAGCTGAGCAGTTGGAGAGAAGACGCTAGTGTGTTAGGCTGCCATGGTTTGGCTTTTGGATAAAATACTGCCTGCCACTCACAATTTGCCTGTCCTGGTTTCCTTAATCACATATAACGTAGGAATAACTTTGTGTCTGAAAATATTTATATTATTAAAAGTTAAATATCGATCACATAATATTTATATTTTAAATAATAATTAATTTTTTTAATTATGTAATTTAAAATAAGAGAAATATTGGGGAGAAAAAAAAAAGATAGATAGTTGTGCATTAAAAGATAGTTCATCTGGTGGGTTTTGACTCAGTTACATTGGAAGAGTTTGGGTAATTACTGTTTCAATGAGCAGTTCTGTTCAAGGGTCTGCTCTGATGAGTGAAGCATAGATCCATAAGTCTTGCCCCTTACGACTGAAGATGAACTCATTTCTTGCCTTCCAAATAACCCATCCAGTGGTTGCCAATTTGCTTATCACCTCCATTGATAGTTGGATATTATCAATGCTTGGAATTAAGGCAGATGTCCTCTGTTTTACTGTGTCGAAGGCCAGCTGGTTCACTCGATAGCCTAGGTCCACCCCAAACCATACTCTGTGGGTCAACAGGTGCTCTATTGATTCAAGTTGCTCATTGAATGATTTCTCCCAAACTAACTTGGTGTATGTATGTTGAACTTGACAAAACTTTTATTTGAATCTTAATGATGTGGATTGACATTTCAACCGATGCACGAATTCAAATGCCACTCCTCACAGCAACATCCACTACAACAATAATCCAACAATGAGTTTACAAAGGTTTGGAGTAGTGTAGGATATAGGCTAATCACCACATTGCTTTAGAATGTCTAAAAATAGAAATTTCATTTGATCCAACTAGATTTTTCTGACAATTCTCTCTTTTGCTTATCATTGAAACCAACACGCCCGAACATAAGATAGGTGCTTTCACTCTACATTTTGAGTTTGACATTCCCATTCGCTTTCGCTTATGATCTTTTTTATGGTTATGTCGACAATACAGAAAAAGACCTACTATCTTCTTTTCTTTCTAGAGCAGGGTTGTCTTGCTCGTAGCTCCCTATTGATATAAAAGGGCACGAAGGGTAAAAAAAAAAAAAAAAAAAAGAAGCAAGTTTTGAGGGAGTAAAGAGCCACAGCCACTAGTCTCACAAGGATTTAAAAACATTTGCAATATTATGCTAGCGAATTGACCAAAATGCCTTCTGGCAAAATCTTTCGTATTAGGGTTACCAATTAAGAGTGGACAAACTATAGGCTTAAGTTTGATTTATTATCAAAACTATGTAAGTATATATAAAATAACGGTTGATAATGTTGGCCTCACACAAATAGTGATGAATGACATAGGACCAGGTTAAACCATGAAAACCGGGTCGTGCATGGAAGAGCATCACAAGCATTGCTCTACTTAGATGACGCTCGTAAAAATAGTTGTAGTAAAAAATATCACTAACTAAAGACACTAGCTTGATTAGCACGTGGAATCTCGGTTCTTTGCAGGCACCCTCACAAACATACACCACAAAAGTTTTAAAAAAAAAAAAAATTTCAATAGATCTGACCTTATAATTGGTATGTTTGGTGCTTTGTCTTCTATGTTGTCTATTTCTTAAATGTCTGTATCCTGTTTCTTTAACGGCGTGGTCCAAAGTCCAAACAGGTTCCGCCAGAGCATATACGAAGATGGGGCCCGATGGCCAGGACAGTTTCTATGCATAACTAAAATACTACTTTCTGTGCCATGAATAGAAAGGCTGATTAAGAACTTCGAACCAACTGTCATAGGACCGGACCCACAAAACTGTGCTTTTCCACCTTACTATTAGTTTATCTTTTCCAATTTATAATGATCTGTTTGGTATACCAAGGTATGAGTATTTTGGAAAAGCATGTGAACAAGTTGGATGCTCCAACAAGTAATCCATAGAATGAGTGTATTTTGGAAAAAAAAAAAACATATGAACATGTGGGTTGATTCAATTGAATAATTGATTCCTCACCTTAGCTGGCTTTAAAATTGGTTTTGTTTGTATTTTGCCATTATTACTAATCAGTGAGGTTCACAGATTTTGGATGGGTTTTTAAAAAGTTGAGCTTGATCCTAAGTCTAGGAAAATCACTATCACCCCCTGTCAGTAATTGTCAAATAATAGAGTAACTTAGAAGCGACATAAATTGACTTCTTACGAGGTTATCATTAACCGAACATAATATTTTACCATTATAACCTTCACTAATCTTGATAATGATGTGGAAACTAAGTGATTAGTTTTGTAAAAAACAAACAACTGTGCCTCTTCCTGTAAAACGAAAAAATTGTCAAGAATTAGGGTTAGATTGGTTGGAGGCACTTTGATAATTAAGCCAGTAAGGGTTTGAGATCAAGCAAGCAAATTACAGTGAAAAAAGTACATAATTTAAGACTTAAGCTCATCTGGTATTCATAGAAACATCTTCCTAACAAAGTAATTAACCTTCAAAGGGATTATTTTATTATGTTTAATGATGAATTAATTGTATATTATTTGAAATTATATTTATATAATAAAATAGCTAGGTGTTTGAACTTATGCGGAGGTATATTTTTCCTCCAAATTTCACACACCCATCACACACCTCCCCCCCCAAAAAAAATTAAAATTTCACAAACTCAACACAACACATAACTACACATACTTCACTACACACTCACTATACACACACATATATTATTTATACACTCCAGTTATACACACACTCTAATACATGCATAGTGTCATAGCTTAGTATACAGTGACTTCAGTCACGAGGTATCGCTAGTATATTAATATATTAGGGTAGTGGATTCTTTAACTTGATACTTATTCTAATTGTCTGTTTCATTTTGTCAATAATTCAGATGAGTTATGGTGATAATGAAGTGATCTAAATTTTGCAAACAATGAAAGAAGAATCCGGTTGGAATAAGAGACAATTTGGCAACTAAAAAGAGGTTTTGGATTGAGGAGGGTCCGAACTCACAATGGGCATCCTAACTCACCAACATACACTGGAAAAAAAAGAAAGCGAAACGGAGTGAGAAAAACCAGACGAAGCACTTTCGTTCGAATACAAGGGAGTTCATTCGAAGCAAGACAACCCGTTCGGATGCGCCATTCCCTGTTCAAACGCAGCACTGAAGCTCACTAACAATACGTAAGTGCGTTGGGATGGTACAAGCACTGTCTGGACGCGATTATCAGACTTAGTCCAATGAGTTTGAACCGTCGGGACATGATTTGACCATAGGGATGCGACTTGAAGATTGGGACATGCCTCTTGGGTCTAATGCGCGAGTTTTGGAAGAGGAAGACTCCTTTTTAGCAACAAAGTGTCCAAAATTCTAACCACCCCCTAGTGTAAATATTACCTCTCGTGTTTGTGAGGGATCCCTCTTTTAAGCCTATTACGTTACACTGAATTCGTTGATTATTTGGTACTTATTAAAATTTAAGTACTAAATTGAATTAAATTGTTTAATAACTACAAAAAGTTGACATCTAAAAATAAATTAATTTTTAATTTTATCCTTCCACTCTTTAATTTGAAAATATTTATAAAACATATTTTTATCTAATAAAAAACTACAATATATCAAATTAGTTTAATTCATAACATAAATCATAATCACTATTATTATATTATAATCTATATTTAACAAACATAATAATCAAATAGCAATCAATGAATAATCACAATAACTGAACAATAATAAATTGAATAATACAATAAGTGAACAATAGTATCTGATAAAAAAAAAGAATANAAAAAAAAAAAAAAAAGAAGCAAGTTTTGAGGGAGTAAAGAGCCACAGCCACTAGTCTCACAAGGATTTAAAAACATTTGCAATATTATGCTAGCGAATTGACCAAAATGCCTTCTGGCAAAATCTTTCGTATTAGGGTTACCAATTAAGAGTGGACAAACTATAGGCTTAAGTTTGATTTATTATCAAAACTATGTAAGTATATATAAAATAACGGTTGATAATGTTGGCCTCACACAAATAGTGATGAATGACATAGGACCAGGTTAAACCATGAAAACCGGGTCGTGCATGGAAGAGCATCACAAGCATTGCTCTACTTAGATGACGCTCGTAAAAATAGTTGTAGTAAAAAATATCACTAACTAAAGACACTAGCTTGATTAGCACGTGGAATCTCGGTTCTTTGCAGGCACCCTCACAAACATACACCACAAAAGTTTTAAAAAAAAAAAAAATTTCAATAGATCTGACCTTATAATTGGTATGTTTGGTGCTTTGTCTTCTATGTTGTCTATTTCTTAAATGTCTGTATCCTGTTTCTTTAACGGCGTGGTCCAAAGTCCAAACAGGTTCCGCCAGAGCATATACGAAGATGGGGCCCGATGGCCAGGACAGTTTCTATGCATAACTAAAATACTACTTTCTGTGCCATGAATAGAAAGGCTGATTAAGAACTTCGAACCAACTGTCATAGGACCGGACCCACAAAACTGTGCTTTTCCACCTTACTATTAGTTTATCTTTTCCAATTTATAATGATCTGTTTGGTATACCAAGGTATGAGTATTTTGGAAAAGCATGTGAACAAGTTGGATGCTCCAACAAGTAATCCATAGAATGAGTGTATTTTGGAAAAAAAAAAAACATATGAACATGTGGGTTGATTCAATTGAATAATTGATTCCTCACCTTAGCTGGCTTTAAAATTGGTTTTGTTTGTATTTTGCCATTATTACTAATCAGTGAGGTTCACAGATTTTGGATGGGTTTTTAAAAAGTTGAGCTTGATCCTAAGTCTAGGAAAATCACTATCACCCCCTGTCAGTAATTGTCAAATAATAGAGTAACTTAGAAGCGACATAAATTGACTTCTTACGAGGTTATCATTAACCGAACATAATATTTTACCATTATAACCTTCACTAATCTTGATAATGATGTGGAAACTAAGTGATTAGTTTTGTAAAAAACAAACAACTGTGCCTCTTCCTGTAAAACGAAAAAATTGTCAAGAATTAGGGTTAGATTGGTTGGAGGCACTTTGATAATTAAGCCAGTAAGGGTTTGAGATCAAGCAAGCAAATTACAGTGAAAAAAGTACATAATTTAAGACTTAAGCTCATCTGGTATTCATAGAAACATCTTCCTAACAAAGTAATTAACCTTCAAAGGGATTATTTTATTATGTTTAATGATGAATTAATTGTATATTATTTGAAATTATATTTATATAATAAAATAGCTAGGTGTTTGAACTTATGCGGAGGTATATTTTTCCTCCAAATTTCACACACCCATCACACACCTCCCCCCCCAAAAAAAATTAAAATTTCACAAACTCAACACAACACATAACTACACATACTTCACTACACACTCACTATACACACACATATATTATTTATACACTCCAGTTATACACACACTCTAATACATGCATAGTGTCATAGCTTAGTATACAGTGACTTCAGTCACGAGGTATCGCTAGTATATTAATATATTAGGGTAGTGGATTCTTTAACTTGATACTTATTCTAATTGTCTGTTTCATTTTGTCAATAATTCAGATGAGTTATGGTGATAATGAAGTGATCTAAATTTTGCAAACAATGAAAGAAGAATCCGGTTGGAATAAGAGACAATTTGGCAACTAAAAAGAGGTTTTGGATTGAGGAGGGTCCGAACTCACAATGGGCATCCTAACTCACCAACATACACTGGAAAAAAAAGAAAGCGAAACGAAGTGAGAAAAACCAGACGAAGCACTTTCGTTCGAATACAAGGGAGTTCATTCGAAGCAAGACAACCCGTTCGGATGCGCCATTCCCTGTTCAAACGCAGCACTGAAGCACACTAACAATACGTAAGTGCGTTGGGATGGTACAAGCACTGTCTGGACGCGATTATCACACTTAGTCCAATGAGTTTGAACCGTCGGGACATGATTTGACCATAGGGATGCGACTTGAAGATTGGGACACGCCTCTTGGGTCTAATGCGCGAGTTTTGGAAGAGGAAGACTCCTTTTTAGCAACAAAGTGTCCAAAATTCTATCCGTCGACCCCCTAGTATAAATATTACCTCTCGTGTTTGTGACTGTGACGGATCCCTCTTTTAAGCCTTTTACATTACGCTGAAATTTGAATTCGTAGACTATTTAGTACCCATTAAAATTTAAGTACTAAATTGAATTAAATTATTTAATAACTACAAAGAGCTGACATCTAAAAATAAATTAATTTTTAGTTTTATCCTTCCACTCTTTAATTTGAAAATATTTATAAAACATATTTTTATCTAATAAAAAACTACAATATATCAAATTAGTTTAATTCATAACATAAATCATAATCACTATTATTATATTGTAATCTATATTTAACAAACATAATAATGAAATTAATTTAATCAAATAGCAATCAATAAATAATTATAATAATTGAACAATAATAAATTGAATAATACAATAAGTGAATAATAATATCTGATAAAAAAAACAATAACTAATAAATAGTCGAAAAAATATTGAAAAAAAGAAGAACAATAGAAGGTGTGTGTGCAATGTGCGTGTGTGTGACTGTTAAACTTTGTGTGTGTAGTGTGTGCATGTGTGTGTAGTGTGTCTCCAGTGCATGTGTCTCCGTGTGTGCAGTGCGTGCATTTGTGTGTGTGTGTAAAATTGTGTATGCATATTTTTGTTGGACAAGATAGGGGAAGAAAAAAAAAATAGAAGAAGACAAGAAAGAAAGTTACCTGTTACCCACCGAAGACAAGAGTGAAGCCACATTGGGAGGAGGGTAGGCAATTGCCCCTCCTAAGTTTTTGAATCCTTTTATTTATGTATTATTAAGGGATGATAGTTTGCTTATTTTAATACATTTACCCCCTTAATTTTTGAAAATGTTTACAACGGTTCTAATTTTTTTTAAATTTTTGGCAAGTTAGTGGCCCATTGTCCCCTCCCCCTCCTAAAAAGAAATCAATGTTTTTAGTTTCTGGATTGAGTAAATCAACAAAATAAAATAAAATGAATAATGATCTTGTCATGGATAATGTGGNCGAAGCAAGACAACCCGTTCGGATGCGCCATTCCCTGTTCAAACGCAGCACTGAAGCACACTAACAATACGTAAGTGCGTTGGGATGGTACAAGCACTGTCTGGACGCGATTATCACACTTAGTCCAATGAGTTTGAACCGTCGGGACATGATTTGACCATAGGGATGCGACTTGAAGATTGGGACACGCCTCTTGGGTCTAATGCGCGAGTTTTGGAAGAGGAAGACTCCTTTTTAGCAACAAAGTGTCCAAAATTCTATCCGTCGACCCCCTAGTATAAATATTACCTCTCGTGTTTGTGACTGTGACGGATCCCTCTTTTAAGCCTTTTACATTACGCTGAAATTTGAATTCGTAGACTATTTAGTACCCATTAAAATTTAAGTACTAAATTGAATTAAATTATTTAATAACTACAAAGAGCTGACATCTAAAAATAAATTAATTTTTAGTTTTATCCTTCCACTCTTTAATTTGAAAATATTTATAAAACATATTTTTATCTAATAAAAAACTACAATATATCAAATTAGTTTAATTCATAACATAAATCATAATCACTATTATTATATTGTAATCTATATTTAACAAACATAATAATGAAATTAATTTAATCAAATAGCAATCAATAAATAATTATAATAATTGAACAATAATAAATTGAATAATACAATAAGTGAATAATAATATCTGATAAAAAAAACAATAACTAATAAATAGTCGAAAAAATATTGAAAAAAAGAAGAACAATAGAAGGTGTGTGTGCAATGTGCGTGTGTGTGACTGTTAAACTTTGTGTGTGTAGTGTGTGCATGTGTGTGTAGTGTGTCTCCAGTGCATGTGTCTCCGTGTGTGCAGTGCGTGCATTTGTGTGTGTGTGTAAAATTGTGTATGCATATTTTTGTTGGACAAGATAGGGGAAGAAAAAAAAAATAGAAGAAGACAAGAAAGAAAGTTACCTGTTACCCACCGAAGACAAGAGTGAAGCCACATTGGGAGGAGGGTAGGCAATTGCCCCTCCTAAGTTTTTGAATCCTTTTATTTATGTATTATTAAGGGATGATAGTTTGCTTATTTTAATACATTTACCCCCTTAATTTTTGAAAATGTTTACAACGGTTCTAATTTTTTTAAAATTTTTGGCAAGTTAGTGGTCCATTGTCCCCTCCCCCTCCTAAAAAGAAATCAATGTTTTTAGTTTCTGGATTGAGTAAATCAACAAAATAAAATAAAATAAAATGAATAATGATCTTGTCATGGATAATGTGATTTTGTACATTGAAGAGAATTTTTAAAAATTTAGTTTATCATCAATACATTATAGACGAATTTTAGGATTTGGAATAACATTGTATTCTACTTTAGTATGTGATTGAGTTGAAATGTAATACCATAAATTATTTTATGGTTTGTTGTTCATATTTTTTTTTTAAGTTAAATGGAAACTGGTTTTACTATTTTAATAGTAATCTAGTGTTGAATCTTAAAATATTTTTCATACTTGGAAATGTTTTTGTATAAATTAGTGAAATTTTTTTCTTTTTTTGCCTCTTCTAATGTGAAATTCTAACTCTGCTCCTGACTAAAGAAGACGATCGACTAATTGCCCCTACTCCAATTTTAAAAACTTTTGAGCTTCAAGTAATATTTAAAAAAAAATTAAACTATTTAGAATTTGCTCCCATTGAAAAATAAATCGAAAAAATTAGAGACATATTATACAAATATGGATATACCAAATCTGATTTGATTGTGATATGATTTGTTGCATACACACATATATATAGATATAGTAATTAAAATTGAGTGATTATTTAATAATATTATATTGAATTAAAAATGAATCTGTTAATATCCATCTATGGTTTAACTATTTGGATTAGATCGGCTTTTATTTCTTTAAAGGATTCGGATAAGAACTATACAAATTAAGTTCATTGGATACTATGATCGAATTCGGACCAATCGAACACCTATTCAAATCCAATTGTTAACAAGCACTAACTATTAATTTGTAAAGCGCGATGAGAATTAATGGTAATCCTCAACCGTTATTTTCAATATATGACTACCCCTACTGTAAAAAAACTCTTGGCTTGCCCCAAGTTGTTACCTAGATCACATAAAATGGGAGCGAAAACGGGAGAGAGAGAGAGAGAACACAAAAGCAATAACATTCAAATAAATCTTAGAGTGAAAGTATCTTAAGAGTTTCATATTATGATAATCTATACATACATAAAAGTTAATGTTATTAAATAATTTTCATTCAAATTCGATACATATACTGCAAAAATAAAAAATTAAGAAAGATTATAACTTANATTCAAATAAATCTTAGAGTGAAAGTATCTTAAGAGTTTCATATTATGATAATCTATACATACATAAAAGTTAATGTTATTAAATAATTTTCATTCAAATTCGATACATATACTGCAAAAATAAAAAATTAAGATTAAATAAGATTAATCAAACTCCAAAATAACAATATATCTCATTTAGTTTCAACAGAGCCAATAGCTGGTGTTTCTATGTCAATGCATATATATGAAGGAACAGAATACAAAACATCCACAATTGTTACCATTTAAATTAAATATATTTGGTTATGTTTAATTCTTGGTTTCAAGGGCCAAATGAAGAAGGACAAAATGCATGTTTGTCTTTACTTGGAACTTCATCTAATGGGAGAATGAATTAGTTGCAAACTAAGCATATATCCTAATAGCATGTATTTCAAGGTAGCCAAGAAACTAACAAGTTAAAGAGCCCAATAGGACAAAATTCTAGAGGCCTACAGCTAAGAAGTAGGAGGTGGGTGATGTGAGCTTTTTTAAGGTGTCAAGTCAATGTACTTCCCTAGTGGAAGCTAGTAGAGAAGAAGAGACTACTTACCTTATAAATATTTATGATAGATTATACATAATTTTAACAAATTATAACTTAATTTTTAAAAATTATATTTTTCATAATCAATTACAATATTTCATAACCTTTTGAGTTGTAACTTAATATTTTGAGGTGTAACTTAAATTTTAGAAAAATTATAACTTCNGCCCATTGTCCCCTCCCCCTCCTAAAAAGAAATCAATGTTTTTAGTTTCTGGATTGAGTAAATCAACAAAATAAAATAAAATGAATAATGATCTTGTCATGGATAATGTGGTTTTGTACATTGAAGAGAATTTTTAAAAATTTAGTTTATCATCAATACATTATAGACGAATTTTAGGATTTAGAATAACATTGTATTCTACTTTAGTATGTGATTGAGTTAAAATGTAATACCATAAATTATTTTATGGTTTGTTGTTCATATTTTTTTTTTAAGTTTAATGGAAACTGGTTTTACTATTTTAATAGTAATCTAGTGTTGAATCTTAAAATATTTTTCATACTTGGAAATGTTTTTGTATAAATTAGTGAAATTTTTTTCTTTTTTTGCCTCTTCTAATGTGAAATTCTAACTCTGCTCCTGACTAAAGAAGACGATCGACTAATTGCCCCTACTCCAATTTTAAAAACTTTTGAGCTTCAAGTAATATTTAAAAAAAAATTAAACTATTTAGAATTTGCTCCCATTGAAAAATAAATCGAAAAAATTAGAGACATATTATACAAATATGGATATACCAAATCTGATTTGGATCACATAAAATGGGAGCGAAAACGGGAGAGAGAGAGAGAGAACACAAAAGCAATAACATTCAAATAAATCTTAGAGTGAAAGTATCTTAAGAGTTTCATATTATGATAATCTATACATACATAAAAGTTAATGTTATTAAATAATTTTCATTCAAATTCGATACATATACTGCAAAAATAAAAAATTAAGAAAGATTATAACTTAACTTTTAAATATTATAATTAGCGATTATCTATTTTATATTCACAAGAAAGATAGATGATGAGGCTATTGTGTCAAATTTAACCATTATGATACATTTTAGAACTAGGAACCTAGGAATAAACACAATAATTATAATACGGATAATGTTAATAGCAAAAGCTATTAGGGTTAATTATACTTTTACCCCTCAAATTGTGAGGTGTGTCACTTTTATATCCTCAATTATTGAATTTTTCAAATCGTTCCCTCAATTACTTGATTGATTTCACATCGTCTAAAATGCAAACATTCGTTACCTTTTGAACAGAAAGCAAGGGAACGATTCGTGGAGGTGCAAGCTCATCAGGAAGTAAATGAGACAAATAAAGTGGGTGATACGTTAGCTAAAATAGAGGCACGGACCAATCAAGAGTTGTTTGTGTTTTTGGGACCCCATGGGACTGTATTAATGACCAGCTTAAGGCTGATATTATGGGTGTAGTGTCCCCAAGACAAGACTGCTAGGTACTAATTAAGCTATGTTACGCAACGTTCTTGTTTCACTAAAAAAAAATTTAANTTTTTTTCTTTTTTTGCCTCTTCTAATGTGAAATTCTAACTCTGCTCCTGACTAAAGTAGACGATCGACTAATTGCCCCTACTCCAATTTTAAAAACTTTTGAGCTTCAAGTAATATTGAAAAAAAAATTAAACTACTTAGAATTTGCTCCCATTGAAAAATAAACCAAAAAAATTAGAGACATATTATACAAATATGGATATACCAAATCTGATTTGATTGTGATATGATTTGTTGCATACACACATATATATAGATATAGTAATTAAAATTGAGTGATTATTTAATAATATTATATTGAATTAAAAATGAATCTGTTAATATCCATCTATGGTTTAACTATTTGGATTAGATCGGCTTTTATTTCTTTAAAGGATTCGGATAAGAACTATACAAATTAAGTTCATTGGATACTATGATCGAATTCGGACCAATCGAACACCTATTCAAATCCAATTGTTAACAAGCACTAACTATTAATTTGTAAAGCGCGATGAGAATTAATGGTAATCCTCAACCGTTATTTTCAATATATGACTACCCCTACTGTAAAAAAACTCTTGGCTTGCCCCAAGTTGTTACCTAGATCACATAAAATGGGAGCGAAAACGGGAGAGAGAGAGAGAGAACACAAAAGCAATAACATTCAAATAAATCTTAGAGTGAAAGTATCTTAAGAGTTTCATATTATGATAATCTATACATACATAAAAGTTAATGTTATTAAATAATTTTCATTCAAATTCGATACATATACTGCAAAAATAAAAAATTAAGAAAGATTATAACTTAACTTTTAAATATTATAATTAGCGATTATCTATTTTATATTCACAAGAAAGATAGATGATGAGGCTATTGTGTCAAATTTAACCATTATGATACATTTTAGAACTAGGAACCTAGGAATAAACACAATAATTATAATACGGATAATGTTAATAGCAAAAGCTATTAGGGTTAATTATACTTTTACCCCTCAAATTGTGAGGTGTGTCACTTTTATATCCTCAATTATTGAATTTTTCAAATCGTTCCCTCAATTACTTGATTGATTTCACATCGTCTAAAATGCAAACATTCGTTACCTTTTGAACAGAAAGCAAGGGAACGATTCGTGGAGGTGCAAGCTCATCAGGAAGTAAATGAGACAAATAAAGTGGGTGATACGTTAGCTAAAATAGAGGCACGGACCAATCAAGAGTTGTTTGTGTTTTTGGGACCCCATGGGACTGTATTAATGACCAGCTTAAGGCTGATATTATGGGTGTAGTGTCCCCAAGACAAGACTGCTAGGTACTAATTAAGCTATGTTACGCAACGTTCTTGTTTCACTAAAAAAAAATTTAATATTTTAGTCAACATTAATTCAATCTTCATCAATTTTAATTTAATAGTACAAAATTCATCACAATTTTTTTTTTCCTCTAAAAATATCAACTTCTTTGTATGAGCCCTCAATGTCAAACAAAAGTCAAATGATTCTATCAATCCACACATACATCTTTCTTTTTTCTAATTTTAAATTATAAATTAAAGAAATTAAATTATTATTTAAAATATAAATATTACAAAATTAATTCAATTTTTGATATTATATAGTTTCTTCATACATAGAATTATTGTTAATATGTGTGTATATCTATATAATAAATCAGTTAAGTGTTTGAGCTTATGAAAACATATTTTATCTCCCAAATTTCACACACTCAGCTCACACTTTCTTCCCAATTTCACAAACTTAACACATAAACTCCACAACACACACACACACACACACATTATATACAGACTCTAAATACACGCATAATATTATAACTCAGTGTACAATGATTTTAGTCACAGAGAATCGCTAGTGTGTGTGTATATATATATATATNAATATTATAACTCAGTGTACAATGATTTTAGTCACAGAGAATCGCTAGTGTGTGTGTGTATATATATATATATAGAGAGAGAGAGAGAGATGATAATACGTTAGGGGAAGCAATAAACCGAATAGGATGTATTATGTTATTTATTAAAATAAAATCAAAAATAAATATCTAATTTTTTCTTAAATATCATAATTAGTATGCAATTATACTATCTGTTGAAATAAAACTAAAAAATTAAATAAGTAGTCAAATTGTAATTGACACAACATTTTCTAGCTTTAATTGAGATAATTTGATCGTTTAAACGACTAAATTAAATTCCAATAACTAGTAAAGTTGTATATTAATTATGATTTTTTAAGAAAAAAAATTAAAATTTTAATTTTAATTTTATTTCAATAAATATCATAATATAACAAGAATTTTTGTTGTAAAATTTAAAATATGTAATATTCTATTTTTGATTAGATTATTTTTTATCTAATTATAATATTTTAAACTTGAGGCGTCTAAGTATTACATTTCTACAAATTTCAAGGAGTCTGGATATAATTTTCTAAAGATATGCTAAAGGACATTGATAATAGGAGTTTAAATATTACGAGCGTATAAAATTTAGGGTATATGTATATAATATTTTAAATATTAAGAGATTTGAATAATTAAGTGATAAATTTTACATCATCGAGATATAATCCTCCCTAAAAGAAATATGCACGACACACATTATGCAATTATGTTGAGCAGCCTATCGGTGAAAGGCCTAATCACATCACAGCAAACCATTAAAAAAAGGGACACAACCCTATTGACTGTTTTTTTTATGGAGGCAATAAAAGCCAAACCCTTACTCTTCTATTTGTTGATGGAGTCGCCATCTAAGGAAAAGAATCTAAAGGCCAAAAAAGCTGGCATGTGGTGTTTGCATGTGGGTGTGGTACTTCAAAACAAAACTAAAGAGAAGCTGACACACGCATGCTATTCCGTTTACAGATTCCACTGACATATAACCATTTACCTATAATCATCTCCCTATATGCATTAAGGGCGACTCTCATTTGGAGATATCGTACAACGTAAGTAAGTTGAAAATTAATAAATTTGGGAGAAAAATAATTCAATTTGAATGATTTTGAGATGAATATTAATGACTGTTAAATGAGTTTATTTGAAATCGTTTGATAAACTTATTAAAGTTTGTCATATTTTATATTAAAAGTAATATTCTATAACTTTTAATTTTCTTACAAATTCTATATTTTACTCATTTTGACAATATATTCTATAATTTTTGAACTAAATGAGGTTTCAACAAATCATACAAATACTTTAAATAATTAATTTTAATTTACTAATTTTAAGAGATTTGATATGAAATTTTTTTTTAATTCTACTACTCAACTTGTTTGGCCCAATTAATTTTACTTTTCATAAATCATTACAGTAGACCCAATTAAAAATATTCAAAAATATATATAAAACATATATAACTAAAAAAAAAATTTAAGGTGGCCTCAGGCCCTCCTCCCTCCGCCACTGCCAAAGAGAGAGAGAGGTGAAGAGTGAGAAAAAGAAATAAAATTTATTCAATATATATATACTAGTCATTGCCCGTATCTGAATGCACTATGTTACTTATAAAATTTTAACACACAAAAATAAGATGTTTGAATAATTTCAACACATAGCGATTAGATTGGTTTTGAATTTTTTTGTTGGTGCAATTGATATCTTATTTTTTTTGTATTGGTCACTTTTTTTTTTAAATGCTGATTAACTTGGGCTTTGAATTTTTTTTAAATTTTATGAGAACTATATGTTTTTATACAATAGTGATTTATTTTTAGTATGAATAATAACTTGATGATTTTATTTATGGATTATAAAGATAATTTAAACTTTATTGATTGATAAGAAGTAAAAAGTAAACATCAATCATCGGTACTAAGATGTGTAATAAGAAGATCTACTTATAATATACTCTAGGTATGAATTAGTTTGTAATAAGAAGGATGAAAAATGATATAGTAAGTATATAATGATTTTTAATGAAATATTATACTAAAGGTTTTGAAAAAATTGATATACTAAATAACTTACATGTCAAAAAATGGTGACATTGTCCATTTGGGTACTGATTTTTGTGTTGTAGTGACTGTGTATGCAGTTGTTGAGGTCAAATGTTAAACTGTCAAACTTTGAAAAATAAGCACTAAACTTAAATATATTATATATTTTATGTGTGTTTAATAAAAATATTTTTAATTTTATGCAAAGTTTTATAGTAAAATTAGAAATTAAACAAAATCAACCTAATTAAAGTACAAACAATACACTTTTAACATATAACATTTAGCAACAATCAGTTAATGACAATATATTCACAACTAAACCACACAAACATTAAAAATTAAAAACAATAACTATTGTCAAAACATACACCACTAAACCAAACCAAAAAATCATCAACGATAAACAATAGTGGGTACTAGCGAGAGTACTTTCGAAGGTTAGATCACTGTCAATACAATTTGGATGGTCGAAGTGGGTAAGTTCAGTAGGTCTTCAGATTATGTTGTGTGTCGTTGAAGAAGGTCTGTCCATTGTTAGAGTCTACACAGAGAGATAAGAGATTGAGAAAGATTACAATGATTTCTAAGAAAAGTGAGACAGTTAATGGGAAAAAGAAAAAGAGTTTAGACTGTGTGTTAGACAAAATGAGTAGCATGTGGGTGTAGTTAAATTGGGTGGGATTCAAAGGCGGAGCCACCCTTAGACCAGGGTGGGCATGTGCCCCCCTCAATTTTTTTTTTGACATTAGTTATATATTTTTAAAAATAAAATTTAGATATATTTAATTGTGTCCACCCTCAATTTTTTTTACAATAAATATATATTTTTTAAAATAAAATTTAGACATATTTAATTCTGTCCACCTTATTATTGTATTATTGTGATATCGATTAAGATAGACGACTGCTTAAATAATAATTAATTTTTAAATAATGTTATTGAAACTAATATATTATGATATTAAATCTAATAGTGAGTCCCTACATTTAATAACGTCTACTATTCATCCAATGGTCACAAACCACTGGATTCCTACTAATTAAATTTTGAATTTTTTTTTGGTTAAGATATAAAATTAAATTTCAAATTAGATGTAATTACTATTATTCTTAGATTTTTAGACACAGACATGTCCGAATAATTTTTAGACATATCGCGTTCATTTTTCTAAATTATAGGATTATTTTATTATTGTATAGAAATGAGTGTCATAATGTAATAAATTATAAGGTAATAAATGAAAGACTGTTATCACCATTTTATATATAGAAAAAAAATATTTATTGATATCATTGATTTTTAATTCTTTTAAATGATAAACAATAATCAAATTTAATTGTAAAATGATAATAATTAGTCTCATACAAAGTTTTAATTAATTTACTTTTATTTTTTGTTTGTTCATTCCATGCAAATCGTTTTTTAACCTTTTATGTTTAATGAATTTTTACGCATAATTATAGTAAATATGAATTTATAAACTTCTATGGTCAATTGAAAAAAAATAAAAAATGTTATTTAGATCTAATTTGATAACATAATTCAATGCACCCATTTGATTGAAAATAGACTCCACCTACCATTAAAATTTACAATTAAAATAACAGTTACATTGAATTAAATCATTGATAACATTGATAAAAAAAATAATTAAAATTTATTAATGTGTCCACCTTAAAGTATTTTTCTGGCTCCGCCCCTGGTGGGTTTAATTTTTTTGTGGGATGTGTTGTGAGTCATTAGATTAAGTTTGATGAATTTAGATGAAATTTAGATCATTTAATTTAAAATGAATTTAATCTGAATTGTTATTGTACTTTTTCAAATTTAAGATAGAGACATATAGGAGATAGAAGTGTAGAGTCTTATGATAAGAGGCTTATTCATGGGCGAAAATAGAAATTCAAGACTAACTGTAGATTGTTAGATCAAAATTTTTGAGATAATATGAACTGTCTTTTATGTTGGGATTACGTTGTCCGTTAAATGTGTTTTTGTTTTGTTTCAGAACGATCTGGACTTCTCTTTGTCTTTTGGATTCAAATTTCGTTCTACTTTATTATATAAATATATAAACCCATCCTACAATCGCCAACATTGATATACATTTGTATCTCGAGTTTTTAAGGTCCTTTGCCAATTGATAAATTTGGGTTTTAACAAAATAATCAATCCCGGTTCAACTCAAATTCAATAACTCCATAACTAAATCCCAATGAATTTTGAATTGAACCAAAAATTGAACCCAAACTTTTAAGGATTGACTACATTAATGTTCAAATCTATTGGCCCACCCTTTGATTTATTGATCAAATAGTTTTTACAATTTTTTTCCTCTCTCTTGCATAAAAATACACTATTCCATGTGAAATATATGCCACCCGAGACCCGACCCATGGTTATTTCATATCTACCAAGGTACTGAGCTTAAGAACACACTGTCGGCAAAGTGCCAAAAAATGCCAACAATTTTCTAGTGTAACGATAACATTTTTTTGGCTGTTTTCAAACCGACAGTTGGCCTCCATGTATTTTTCATCACTTTTTTTTAAAAAAAAAAATTTATTATATTTGAATTATCATAAAATAATGCTAACATTTTCTTCTTTAATGTAAAGTCTCTCACATTTCAAAACAGCAATGCCCGACCAATTTTTTTTTTTTTTTTAAATTTTCTTGCACCAACTGTGAATTGTTAGATTACAAATTTGCTCACTAAACATTCAAATATTTTGATTGTATCATGTTATTTGGTAAACAAGATTTAATACAAGTATTTTGGTGAACAAAAAATTACTTTTTTATGTTTCAAAATTAAATGTTTATTTATAAACAGGATAGACTTCAATGAATCAATTCAACAGTCTTAAATAAACTCATCCAACAGCTACAAACATTCCTCTTAAAATCATTCACATTACACTTTGCTTTCAGGCACGAGTTATCTATAGTTTATCAAAAAATATATCGCCAAAATATTTTCTATCAAAAAAAAGTTCTATAAATATCATTTATAAAAAATATTATTTTTTTAATTAGTACAAGTTATTATAAAATTATTAATTTATAAGAATATATTAGCGTTAGATTTTTTTAAAAGATGAAAAAAAATTAGTCTTGAACTTTTGATTCAAGATATGTGTAAGACATGTTAATTTGAGATAATTAATAAATAAATAAAATTNTAGTATGAATAATAACTTGATGATTTTATTTATGGATTATAAAGATAATTTAAACTTTATTGATTGATAAGAAGTAAAAAGTAAACATCAATCATCGGTACTAAGATGTGTAATAAGAAGATCTACTTATAATATACTCTAGGTATGAATTAGTTTGTAATAAGAAGGATGAAAAATGATATAGTAAGTATATAATGATTTTTAATGAAATATTATACTAAAGGTTTTGAAAAAATTGATATACTAAATAACTTACATGTCAAAAAATGGTGACATTGTCCATTTGGGTACTGATTTTTGTGTTGTAGTGACTGTGTATGCAGTTGTTGAGGTCAAATGTTAAACTGTCAAACTTTGAAAAATAAGCACTAAACTTAAATATATTATATATTTTATGTGTGTTTAATAAAAATATTTTTAATTTTATGCAAAGTTTTATAGTAAAATTAGAAATTAAACAAAATCAACCTAATTAAAGTACAAACAATACACTTTTAACATATAACATTTAGCAACAATCAGTTAATGACAATATATTCACAACTAAACCACACAAACATTAAAAATTAAAAACAATAACTATTGTCAAAACATACACCACTAAACCAAACCAAAAAATCATCAACGATAAACAATAGTGGGTACTAGCGAGAGTACTTTCGAAGGTTAGATCACTGTCAATACAATTTGGATGGTCGAAGTGGGTAAGTTCAGTAGGTCTTCAGATTATGTTGTGTGTCGTTGAAGAAGGTCTGTCCATTGTTAGAGTCTACACAGAGAGATAAGAGATTGAGAAAGATTACAATGATTTCTAAGAAAAGTGAGACAGTTAATGGGAAAAAGAAAAAGAGTTTAGACTGTGTGTTAGACAAAATGAGTAGCATGTGGGTGTAGTTAAATTGGGTGGGATTCAAAGGCGGAGCCACCCTTAGACCAGGGTGGGCATGTGCCCCCCTCAATTTTTTTTTTGACATTAGTTATATATTTTTAAAAATAAAATTTAGATATATTTAATTGTGTCCACCCTCAATTTTTTTTACAATAAATATATATTTTTTAAAATAAAATTTAGACATATTTAATTCTGTCCACCTTATTATTGTATTATTGTGATATCGATTAAGATAGACGACTGCTTAAATAATAATTAATTTTTAAATAATGTTATTGAAACTAATATATTATGATATTAAATCTAATAGTGAGTCCCTACATTTAATAACGTCTACTATTCATCCAATGGTCACAAACCACTGGATTCCTACTAATTAAATTTTGAATTTTTTTTTGGTTAAGATATAAAATTAAATTTCAAATTAGATGTAATTACTATTATTCTTAGATTTTTAGACACAGACATGTCCGAATAATTTTTAGACATATCGCGTTCATTTTTCTAAATTATAGGATTATTTTATTATTGTATAGAAATGAGTGTCATAATGTAATAAATTATAAGGTAATAAATGAAAGACTGTTATCACCATTTTATATATAGAAAAAAAATATTTATTGATATCATTGATTTTTAATTCTTTTAAATGATAAACAATAATCAAATTTAATTGTAAAATGATAATAATTAGTCTCATACAAAGTTTTAATTAATTTACTTTTATTTTTTGTTTGTTCATTCCATGCAAATCGTTTTTTAACCTTTTATGTTTAATGAATTTTTACGCATAATTATAGTAAATATGAATTTATAAACTTCTATGGTCAATTGAAAAAAAATAAAAAATGTTATTTAGATCTAATTTGATAACATAATTCAATGCACCCATTTGATTGAAAATAGACTCCACCTACCATTAAAATTTACAATTAAAATAACAGTTACATTGAATTAAATCATTGATAACATTGATAAAAAAAATAATTAAAATTTATTAATGTGTCCACCTTAAAGTATTTTTCTGGCTCCGCCCCTGGTGGGTTTAATTTTTTTGTGGGATGTGTTGTGAGTCATTAGATTAAGTTTGATGAATTTAGATGAAATTTAGATCATTTAATTTAAAATGAATTTAATCTGAATTGTTATTGTACTTTTTCAAATTTAAGATAGAGACATATAGGAGATAGAAGTGTAGAGTCTTATGATAAGAGGCTTATTCATGGGCGAAAATAGAAATTCAAGACTAACTGTAGATTGTTAGATCAAAATTTTTGAGATAATATGAACTGTCTTTTATGTTGGGATTACGTTGTCCGTTAAATGTGTTTTTGTTTTGTTTCAGAACGATCTGGACTTCTCTTTGTCTTTTGGATTCAAATTTCGTTCTACTTTATTATATAAATATATAAACCCATCCTACAATCGCCAACATTGATATACATTTGTATCTCGAGTTTTTAAGGTCCTTTGCCAATTGATAAATTTGGGTTTTAACAAAATAATCAATCCCGGTTCAACTCAAATTCAATAACTCCATAACTAAATCCCAATGAATTTTGAATTGAACCAAAAATTGAACCCAAACTTTTAAGGATTGACTACATTAATGTTCAAATCTATTGGCCCACCCTTTGATTTATTGATCAAATAGTTTTTACAATTTTTTTCCTCTCTCTTGCATAAAAATACACTATTCCATGTGAAATATATGCCACCCGAGACCCGACCCATGGTTATTTCATATCTACCAAGGTACTGAGCTTAAGAACACACTGTCGGCAAAGTGCCAAAAAATGCCAACAATTTTCTAGTGTAACGATAACATTTTTTTGGCTGTTTTCAAACCGACAGTTGGCCTCCATGTATTTTTCATCACTTTTTTTTAAAAAAAAAAATTTATTATATTTGAATTATCATAAAATAATGCTAACATTTTCTTCTTTAATGTAAAGTCTCTCACATTTCAAAACAGCAATGCCCGACCAATTTTTTTTTTTTTTTTAAATTTTCTTGCACCAACTGTGAATTGTTAGATTACAAATTTGCTCACTAAACATTCAAATATTTTGATTGTATCATGTTATTTGGTAAACAAGATTTAATACAAGTATTTTGGTGAACAAAAAATTACTTTTTTATGTTTCAAAATTAAATGTTTATTTATAAACAGGATAGACTTCAATGAATCAATTCAACAGTCTTAAATAAACTCATCCAACAGCTACAAACATTCCTCTTAAAATCATTCACATTACACTTTGCTTTCAGGCACGAGTTATCTATAGTTTATCAAAAAATATATCGCCAAAATATTTTCTATCAAAAAAAAGTTCTATAAATATCATTTATAAAAAATATTATTTTTTTAATTAGTACAAGTTATTATAAAATTATTAATTTATAAGAATATATTAGCGTTAGATTTTTTTAAAAGATGAAAAAAAATTAGTCTTGAACTTTTGATTCAAGATATGTGTAAGACATGTTAATTTGAGATAATTAATAAATAAATAAAATTAAAATTAATTATATTTAATATAAATGTATTAAGCAGCGCCCTTGTTTTTTTTTTTTAATTAAAATGTTATAATTGTGTCTTATAAAAATTCAAAATGTTACACTACACAGATTATATATTAATGACAAATTTAACCCATTTAATTATTATGTCAAAGAAAATCATGTGTTTCTAGATCAGCCGTAATCATTGATCGGTTGGGGAAAAAATATTAAAAAAAAGAATTGTAATTTTTTGACCGTTGAATGAATAAATTTGAGGTTGTAGGATGTATTTCAAGATTAGCGGTAATCGTTGACGGGTTGGAGAAGAAATATTACTGGAAAAAAAGGTAATTTCTTGAACGTTGGATTAATGAATTTGATATCATATGATAGACTTGTTAAAATCGTCATGTTTTATATAAAATAAAAAATTATAGATGTCAGAGAATGTAAGTGATTAAATGACAAACTACGAGGAGTCTAAATTTAATTCTCCATCTGCCGCAACTGATTTTCTCATTCAATCCTCTCGAACGCAGGTACTATTTTGCAGTAATTGTCAGTAAGCAAATTATAATGGAGATGGTCACTAAGAAACAGAAAGAGTCTAACTATCATCAAGTCTCAATACAGTCCAAAAAAATACCTTCATTCTTTAACTAAAAAAAACCACGTCTTTTCTCAAACAATTGAGGGGATTCTATCCAGCCCGCGTCTTCTTGGGTGGCGTAAGGTTGGAGATGGTGTCTCATGATCTCTCCCCTTTTCTCTCCTATCCTCTATATATGTATGTATTAACTATATGGATGTAAGTTGTACACTACACTTCTTGTAGTTGTTGTTGGTGGTGGACTTGGGGGTTGCAACAAGAGACGTGGGTGTTGGACATTCCTGACGCAACAATAAAGTGAAATGCACACGCTCTTAAATTCATCGGGAAAAAAAATTTGAGTAGACTCTGAAAGACATCTCTTTTTTATTTCATAAGCTTATCTTATTTTTAATATATTTCAATTTGATAAATGATTGAGATGATGATTAACTTTTATGGTATTTGATGGTGTTCAAAATCAACTGAATTGGATTATAGAACAGACTTAGGTGAAGTCCAACGAGTATGTGTGAGTATATGAGAATTTGAGTGTGCATGCTGTGTGTATGATGAAAGGAGAAAACAATGATATGAATGGATTGTGTTAGCTGAAAGACTGAGGTTACCTCCACGGTAAAAAAAACTCTTGTTCATTGGATGATTCTATTACTTGAGGAAAAAGATTGATGTTACAGGGTATATGACTTGAAGCTTTTTGCAAGATATTGTCTAGATTTTACATGATGGTTTTTTTGAATGGCTTCCCCCTGCATTGTAGCCTTGTTAGCTATATATATAACTGGTAGTTAAGGTTTCGTGTTTGTCTTTTCTAGTTGGTTCTGTGGTCTCTTTCTGTGTTTGTCTTTGTCTTGGGGCAATGGTCTTTAACGACTCATCGACTACAATATTTGATCCGTCTTTACTATTTGCGAGTTTTTGTTCATCAGAGCAATCAGGTAATGTTCTGTTGTCCCCTATCCACGTGTCATGCGGCAGCATTTGCAGACTGACCTTGTGTCATGCTCCCATCTTCGGAACTGATAGTTGTACCAAATTTGTTAATATCGAGCTTCTTTGGAATTGGTTCATGACGCAGTTCAATCCCAAGAAAAATTGTTTGAATGAGCTGCTTTCTGCAAGCCCAAAGGGTCCTGCGCTCTAAAAAGGTTCAGACTTGAACCAATAATTTTCAGAATCTAATATGAATTAAAACACCGATGCTTTGAAAGACTTAACCTGTAATCGATACATAGTTAGAGATGACAAATACAATCTTCGCTATTTTTAGGCTTTTATCTCAAATCTGATCCAGTTTTCCGTTTTTTGGGCTAATGGGCCAGGTCATGCTTCAGCTAAAAATTTGGATTAGTTTAGAGTTACAAATTGGTATTAAGTAAAGGGCTTGGGCTAATCTTGGCCCATTAGGGTTTTAGAGTGAAACTAATATATAACAGAGTCTGCCTGGTTTTCTCTTCGTCCATTTCCGTCGGCCGGTAGAGACAGATCAGATCCGATCGCGGGACTGAGAGCGTCGACGGCTAGCAGCCATGGTGCACGTCTCCTTCTATCGCNATTATAGTAAATATGAATTTATAAACTTCTATGGTCAATTGAAAAAAAATAAAAAATGTTATTTAGATCTAATTTGATAACATAATTCAATGCACCCATTTGATTGAAAATAGACTCCACCTACCATTAAAATTTACAATTAAAATAACAGTTACATTGAATTAAATCATTGATAACATTGATAAAAAAAATAATTAAAATTTATTAATGTGTCCACCTTAAAGTATTTTTCTGGCTCCGCCCCTGGTGGGTTTAATTTTTTTGTGGGATGTGTTGTGAGTCATTAGATTAAGTTTGATGAATTTAGATGAAATTTAGATCATTTAATTTAAAATGAATTTAATCTGAATTGTTATTGTACTTTTTCAAATTTAAGATAGAGACATATAGGAGATAGAAGTGTAGAGTCTTATGATAAGAGGCTTATTCATGGGCGAAAATAGAAATTCAAGACTAACTGTAGATTGTTAGATCAAAATTTTTGAGATAATATGAACTGTCTTTTATGTTGGGATTACGTTGTCCGTTAAATGTGTTTTTGTTTTGTTTCAGAACGATCTGGACTTCTCTTTGTCTTTTGGATTCAAATTTCGTTCTACTTTATTATATAAATATATAAACCCATCCTACAATCGCCAACATTGATATACATTTGTATCTCGAGTTTTTAAGGTCCTTTGCCAATTGATAAATTTGGGTTTTAACAAAATAATCAATCCCGGTTCAACTCAAATTCAATAACTCCATAACTAAATCCCAATGAATTTTGAATTGAACCAAAAATTGAACCCAAACTTTTAAGGATTGACTACATTAATGTTCAAATCTATTGGCCCACCCTTTGATTTATTGATCAAATAGTTTTTACAATTTTTTTCCTCTCTCTTGCATAAAAATACACTATTCCATGTGAAATATATGCCACCCGAGACCCGACCCATGGTTATTTCATATCTACCAAGGTACTGAGCTTAAGAACACACTGTCGGCAAAGTGCCAAAAAATGCCAACAATTTTCTAGTGTAACGATAACATTTTTTTGGCTGTTTTCAAACCGACAGTTGGCCTCCATGTATTTTTCATCACTTTTTTTTAAAAAAAAAAATTTATTATATTTGAATTATCATAAAATAATGCTAACATTTTCTTCTTTAATGTAAAGTCTCTCACATTTCAAAACAGCAATGCCCGACCAATTTTTTTTTTTTTTTTAAATTTTCTTGCACCAACTGTGAATTGTTAGATTACAAATTTGCTCACTAAACATTCAAATATTTTGATTGTATCATGTTATTTGGTAAACAAGATTTAATACAAGTATTTTGGTGAACAAAAAATTACTTTTTTATGTTTCAAAATTAAATGTTTATTTATAAACAGGATAGACTTCAATGAATCAATTCAACAGTCTTAAATAAACTCATCCAACAGCTACAAACATTCCTCTTAAAATCATTCACATTACACTTTGCTTTCAGGCACGAGTTATCTATAGTTTATCAAAAAATATATCGCCAAAATATTTTCTATCAAAAAAAAGTTCTATAAATATCATTTATAAAAAATATTATTTTTTTAATTAGTACAAGTTATTATAAAATTATTAATTTATAAGAATATATTAGCGTTAGATTTTTTTAAAAGATGAAAAAAAATTAGTCTTGAACTTTTGATTCAAGATATGTGTAAGACATGTTAATTTGAGATAATTAATAAATAAATAAAATTAAAATTAATTATATTTAATATAAATGTATTAAGCAGCGCCCTTGTTTTTTTTTTTTAATTAAAATGTTATAATTGTGTCTTATAAAAATTCAAAATGTTACACTACACAGATTATATATTAATGACAAATTTAACCCATTTAATTATTATGTCAAAGAAAATCATGTGTTTCTAGATCAGCCGTAATCATTGATCGGTTGGGGAAAAAATATTAAAAAAAAGAATTGTAATTTTTTGACCGTTGAATGAATAAATTTGAGGTTGTAGGATGTATTTCAAGATTAGCGGTAATCGTTGACGGGTTGGAGAAGAAATATTACTGGAAAAAAAGGTAATTTCTTGAACGTTGGATTAATGAATTTGATATCATATGATAGACTTGTTAAAATCGTCATGTTTTATATAAAATAAAAAATTATAGATGTCAGAGAATGTAAGTGATTAAATGACAAACTACGAGGAGTCTAAATTTAATTCTCCATCTGCCGCAACTGATTTTCTCATTCAATCCTCTCGAACGCAGGTACTATTTTGCAGTAATTGTCAGTAAGCAAATTATAATGGAGATGGTCACTAAGAAACAGAAAGAGTCTAACTATCATCAAGTCTCAATACAGTCCAAAAAAATACCTTCATTCTTTAACTAAAAAAAACCACGTCTTTTCTCAAACAATTGAGGGGATTCTATCCAGCCCGCGTCTTCTTGGGTGGCGTAAGGTTGGAGATGGTGTCTCATGATCTCTCCCCTTTTCTCTCCTATCCTCTATATATGTATGTATTAACTATATGGATGTAAGTTGTACACTACACTTCTTGTAGTTGTTGTTGGTGGTGGACTTGGGGGTTGCAACAAGAGACGTGGGTGTTGGACATTCCTGACGCAACAATAAAGTGAAATGCACACGCTCTTAAATTCATCGGGAAAAAAAATTTGAGTAGACTCTGAAAGACATCTCTTTTTTATTTCATAAGCTTATCTTATTTTTAATATATTTCAATTTGATAAATGATTGAGATGATGATTAACTTTTATGGTATTTGATGGTGTTCAAAATCAACTGAATTGGATTATAGAACAGACTTAGGTGAAGTCCAACGAGTATGTGTGAGTATATGAGAATTTGAGTGTGCATGCTGTGTGTATGATGAAAGGAGAAAACAATGATATGAATGGATTGTGTTAGCTGAAAGACTGAGGTTACCTCCACGGTAAAAAAAACTCTTGTTCATTGGATGATTCTATTACTTGAGGAAAAAGATTGATGTTACAGGGTATATGACTTGAAGCTTTTTGCAAGATATTGTCTAGATTTTACATGATGGTTTTTTTGAATGGCTTCCCCCTGCATTGTAGCCTTGTTAGCTATATATATAACTGGTAGTTAAGGTTTCGTGTTTGTCTTTTCTAGTTGGTTCTGTGGTCTCTTTCTGTGTTTGTCTTTGTCTTGGGGCAATGGTCTTTAACGACTCATCGACTACAATATTTGATCCGTCTTTACTATTTGCGAGTTTTTGTTCATCAGAGCAATCAGGTAATGTTCTGTTGTCCCCTATCCACGTGTCATGCGGCAGCATTTGCAGACTGACCTTGTGTCATGCTCCCATCTTCGGAACTGATAGTTGTACCAAATTTGTTAATATCGAGCTTCTTTGGAATTGGTTCATGACGCAGTTCAATCCCAAGAAAAATTGTTTGAATGAGCTGCTTTCTGCAAGCCCAAAGGGTCCTGCGCTCTAAAAAGGTTCAGACTTGAACCAATAATTTTCAGAATCTAATATGAATTAAAACACCGATGCTTTGAAAGACTTAACCTGTAATCGATACATAGTTAGAGATGACAAATACAATCTTCGCTATTTTTAGGCTTTTATCTCAAATCTGATCCAGTTTTCCGTTTTTTGGGCTAATGGGCCAGGTCATGCTTCAGCTAAAAATTTGGATTAGTTTAGAGTTACAAATTGGTATTAAGTAAAGGGCTTGGGCTAATCTTGGCCCATTAGGGTTTTAGAGTGAAACTAATATATAACAGAGTCTGCCTGGTTTTCTCTTCGTCCATTTCCGTCGGCCGGTAGAGACAGATCAGATCCGATCGCGGGACTGAGAGCGTCGACGGCTAGCAGCCATGGTGCACGTCTCCTTCTATCGCAACTGTATGTCCCCACTCTCCTCGTTTACGTACATCTCTCTCTCTCTCTCTCTCTCTCTCTCTCTCTCTATCTATCTATCTATCTATCTATCTATCTATCTATATATATGTGGGTGGGTGGATCAGATCCGTTTATGAGACGTTCATGTGATCCTTTTTTCGATTAATGTTACATTGTTGGAGAACCTTCCTGCTGTGATATAACTGTTGCTGTTTCCAATGAATATCAAGGGTTGTTAACGTTGATGAATAGTTTAGTGTCAAGACAAGTTTGAAGTCCTGGTATTTTATCTTGTGTCTGTTTCTGTTAAAAGAGTAGGAAAATAAGAGGAGCTGAAGTTGGAAGCTGTCTTTTTACGATGTGATTAACCCTAGGAAGATCACATAGGCTCGATTAGGGCTAGAGCAACCAGTTGATTGAGCTAAACTTATGATCTATAGGCAACCAGAACAACATCTGTTTATAATTTTCCTTTTTGTCTTCACTGATTTCCAAGCTACCAAACAGTGGGAAATTTAGTTTAGTGCTTGTCTCCATGTTTTGGCCCGTGGATGGTTTTGGTTCTAAGTTTTTTAGTGGAAAGCTATGAGTTGTTTTATTAGGTTGTTTACATTCATGGTTATATATTGACATGAAGGCAGTCGGACGGCTTGGTATTTTTCCACTGCTTGGTTGGTTAGTGGAAAAAGTGTAGAACACTGATGAATTGAAATGTGAAATTACTCTGTCAATATTTGTGGCACCAGTTGGCTTGGTTGAGCTGAAGTTTTTATCTATTGCAATCGCATTGACATGACCTATGCTCAACTCAGCTTAGTCATGTCTCATTTAATATGGAGTCAGTCGGCTATATGAATCCTTAGTTTGCCATTGATTTTCGACGAAAGCTATGTTTTCTGTTAAGCTACCAATTATCATATCTTTTTTTACTATCCCATTCAAAGTTGATTTCGGTATACCTCTACCACTCGCATGGCCATTTATATGTCTCAGTAATATGATCTAATGATCTATAAAATTTCAATTTCATTTTATGTTTTTATCCCTTTGTATTTGATTCCTTTAAATTGAGGTCAACACACATAGAATGTTTTTTCATATATGTTTATTCATACAAGCACATTAATTAAGAAATACAGAATATGCTTTATCCAATTTGAGTGTGAAGAACTGACTATGAGTGGATGTCAGATGGGAAGACTTTTAAGAAGCCTCGCCGTCCCTATGAGAAGGAACGATTGGATGCTGAACTGAAGCTTGTTGGAGAGTATGGGCTCCGCTGCAAGAGGGAGCTTTGGAGGGTCCAGTATGCTCTTAGTCGCATTCGTAATAACGCAAGAATGCTTTTGACCCTTGATGAGAAGGACCCACGTAGGATTTTTGAGGGTGAAGCCCTTCTGAGGAGGATGAACAGGTATGGACTATTGGATGAGAGCCAGAACAAGCTCGATTATGTGTTGGCCTTGACTGTTGAAAACTTCCTTGAGCGCCGCCTCCAAACACTTGTGTTTAAGACGGGTATGGCAAAGTCAATCCACCATGCCAGAGTGCTTATTAGGCAGAGGCATATCAGGTATGAATAATGCGTTAATCCCTGTAACCCAATTGGGGAAGAATGCATTCATTTTTTTTGTTTCTGGTTACTTGTTCTTCTTCCACATAGCATGAAATTTTTTAATACTGTCTATGCATATTTTCTAGTTTTATGTGCAACTGAGAAAATTTATTAACGTTTGCAACAAATAAATACAAGAAAATAATTTGGATTGGTTGTTTATATTTTCTTTGCTCCACACACAGAGATGCCCTTGTCTGGATGAATATGTATGTGCATATGTAGTGCTAAAAATTAAACCCGTCGAGGTATTCAGTTGTCAATTGATGAAGTATGGATAGTATTCTACGGCCACTAACTTTTTATTTTCTGGGTGAATATCTATGTTCACGAATTTAAAGATTTAATTTCATTTTGTGTATCTTGAGGGGTATGCTGGGTAGAACCTGTTGCTATCTGGACTGTTTTGCTTTTATAAAGCACAAGTCCTTATTTTTTTCCTTTGAAAGCGATGACATTAAATACTTTCAAGTTTATAGTTTTTACGTTGTGAGACTCCTCTCTGATCACCCATAAATGTTAATTTTTTTCAGTCATTACCCCTACACATAGTTGAGAGGTTAAGAAATCCACAGAAGATTCCCATAGTTGAGTAACCATCTATACAACACTTTCAAGGCATAGGAAGAATGGAGGTGACCGTGGTATTGATCGGAGAAGTAGGAAAATCGACTTGCTTCTGAAACGGAAAGTAGTGCTCATAAAAAATGACAAACTATACCTACCTTTAATAAAGAATATGGCATTGCATATGTGCATTTATTCTCTTTTTTGTAGCTTTACCCTACTCTCTAGCTTGCGTTCGTCACTTCAGTCTGTCTTTCAGTATACTGGTCGTCTTCTTCTTAATGATTGCCTGCCATCTTCCTTGTCGCCATCCTTTGGCTTGGCTTATACACCTTTTCATATCATTTTAGCTTGTACCTTGGACAATTATCCATACAAAATCAGAAAATTTATGAGGGTTCTGGAATTGGTCCACCTAATGGTGCAAGTTGGGCAGTTCAGTCTGAACCCAACCCGAGAAAAATAGGGTGTGGATTGAGGTTTTTAAGATTTGGGTTGGGCGTGGGCAAAAAAAACTCAACCTGAATTGAATTGGGTTCCCGAGTTTAACCCGAGCCCCCAGATTGAACTAATGAAATCGTGCACAACCCAAATTTAGAACTCGGGTTTAATTTTATATTAATAAATATACATATGTGTGTGTGTGTGTGTGTGATTATAAAGAGAAAGAGTTAGCGTTAGGGTTGCCTCTAATAAAGAGAAAATTCTTCTGCATTCTTATCCGATTTTTGTGGCTAACCGTTCAATCAGGTAGGGTAAGAAATTACGGCCAATCAAAAATTTGAACACCCCTATTTGTAAAATGATTCTTTAAAATAGATTTCTCTCTTTAATTATGAAAACACTTTCAGATGTAAGACTTTTGGTATTATTCTTTATTTCCACCGTGTGGGTTTCTTGACCAAATGTTCTTTACCTTTATCATTTTTTTTGGTTTTCAGCTTTAGATCTTTTGTAGATCTATTTCATCTACTACTTGTGTTTTGTTCATTTCACATGGGTTGTCTAAGAAATATTCTTTGGGTAAATTTTAGCAAGAAGATGGAGTAGAGAAAGCTTATCCCGACAATGTGGTTTTTCAGATTCTGATTTGGTGTCTTGATTGGTAAATTTGAACAACTTGGGTATTGTGGCTAAATTATAAACCTGAATGATGAGCCGGGTATTAACCTGAAATTGAGACCGAGTTGGCTAACTTGATTTCAACCCGAGCTTTAAGAAAAGTAACTTGTTGGGTAGTACTCGGATTGAAGACCTTGGGTTAGAAATCGGGCTCGGGTTGGACTAGGGTTGAATGTTTTATAACTTGAGTTGGGCTTAGGTTAATCTCCGTACCCCTAGGCTCACCCCCCAACCCAACCCAACCTAACCCAAATAAGAAAACAAAGGAATGAAAAATCCTCAAGCATTGTTTGAGATGGACTAAACATCTTGACTATTACTTGAAGAATCCTTTTGAGGAATGAAAAATCCTCAAAAGGGCTTGAGGATTTACAGTGCTATATTATTTAAGATGGACTAAACATGTTAGCTATTACTTGAAGAAGCATTTGATGTGTTTTGTAGGTTGCCTTATGTTACAAGGTTTTATCTTCAGAGTTAGATGGTCGACTTTGATTATGGAAAGGTGGAAAGTTGATATTGTGCAGTTTGAGTTTTCAATGAATTCCTGCTGCGTCACGTAATGTTATTAAACGCTTGGGACAATATTACTAAGTGATCTTTGAGAGTCCTATCAAATTTCTATTTGGACAAGGTCCATTACTTCTTCAACATAATTTCAAGAAAGTCCTAATTTCGAATGATTACACATTTATGTATAATATAACAAAAATTGTTTGAAAAACACATGCATGTAATTGCTATTTCTTTTTGAGTGAACCAATTGCATTCAACATCTGGTTTAGTAACTACCACTTTGACTTCTGATTTGTCTACCTTGAAGGAAAAAAATCCATTGATCATGATCATCTTAGTAAAATTTATTTCTTTGCACTGCAGGGTTGGGAGGCAGGTCGTCAATGTTGCCTCCTTTATGGTGAGAGTGGACTCACAGAAGCATATTGATTTCTCTCTTACAAGTCCTTTTGGTGGCGGGCGCCCTGGTAGAGTGAAGCGAAAGAACATGAAGGCAGCTGCGAAGAAGGCTGCTGGTGGAGATGGAGATGAAGAAGATGAAGAATGAGGCATCATGTGCTATGTAATTGGTGATGGTAAGTTTAGGAAGCATAGCATGGCCGGGAGTTTCTATTTACCTGCGTAGTTTTTTACTGAATCATGGTTGGTTTCTTTGAGAACCTTCTATGCTAGTAAGTTTTGAATGCTTTATGTTTTTGCTTTTGAGTGTCATTTATGAAGCCCTTGTCGTTCTATTAAATTTTGTGATGATATACAAGATCTGGCAATACTTGGTTTCTATGAATGAGCTGGACAATCTTAATGAACATTGGAACATAATTTTCTGCCCACCCAATCTGGAAATGAGAGTGCTTGTTTGGGTTTGTCCAACAAAATGTTGGTGTCTGGCCTTGTTTTCAAGGCTGGAGTTACAGATTTTTGGTGGTTACAGACTTACAGTGCCGACTTTTTGGTCCTGGTATTGCTTCTTCAGGGTAAAACAGCTTGACAAGGATCTGCCGTATGGAGATAGCTTTATAGAACGCTATGCTATACTTGTGGTTTTGATACACGGATGTTGCATTTGTTTTGCGTAATTTATGCTCCCAGGAGCATAGCTAGATTGTGGTTATACACTGCCTAATTTGAGAGGTAAGTAGAATTGGAGAGTAGCCAAATTTGGATTAGCACTCCCCTACCCTTGTTTTCTCCTAGCACCATGGTACCACCTACTTGTTCTTTTAAGTCTCCGTTTCCTCAGAACATGTGTTTTAAGATGGGTGGTTTTCACATGTTCTTCTTGGCAGGTTTTAATCATTTGGCTTCAATCCTTTTGTGATTTTCTTGTAAACTTAAGTCAAAAATAACGNAGTCTCCGTTTCCTCAGAACATGTGTTTTAAGATGGGTGGTTTTCACATGTTCTTCTCGGCAGGTTTTAATCATTTGGCTTCAATCCTTTTGTGATTTTCTTGTAAACTTAAGTCAAAAATAACGCATGGTTTTGGATGAGGCTACTTATACGGCTCAGAGAGGTTAACAATTTTCCAAAAACCATGGCAACAATTTATAGTTTTTAATTTGGATTCTGTGCACGACGTTTGTTTCTCATATCACCTTTCCATAAATGCAAACGTACTGAACTGTATTCAAGTGAGTCTACCATCAATTAGTATAGTGAGAGATTTACATAAAAATGTATTCGAGGAAACCTACTTCACCATTTTTTTTACCACCCTAATTAGTTTTTTTTTTTTTGCTTGATTAAAGAAGATTTTGCATTCCACTTTACATTACCATTTATGCTGCAAGCACTATAANGTTTTTTTTTTTTTTGCTTGATTAAAGAAGATTTTGCATTCCACTTTACATAACCATTTATGCTGCAAGCACTATAACGAGATTATTTCCTGTGTGCTTGTTACAACTCATGGTAGTGTCTTTTTTTTTTTTTATCCCAATGGTGACAAAGACATGGTTGTCAAATCAATATCTAATTTTCTTTGTAAATAAGATTTGTTAGACAAACACTGGTGGTATGAAGACCAATTGCAAACCTAATATGAATCTTAAACAAAGCAATTGCATGAAAATCACGAGGGGGTTCTAAAATATTAGTGGTTTCAGTAGGCAGGTTAGTGCCCATAGTATTGATGGCTAGCCAAACACATCATTCCAAAATGGAATAACATCTTTGTTTTCTTGTTTACAATGCGGATTATCCACTAATGTGCTCTTCCTTTTTTGTTTTCATGAAAAGTTTTGTGGACAGATTGCTAGGTTACAGTTGCACAATCTTGTAGTCTTCAAGTTGCATCCGTCTCTTTCTCTCCCTCTCGAGAAAATATTGAATGTAACGATGACACGATGTTATTATTGTCATGAGGTGTCACCAACCAATTCTCTCTTTCTATGAAATATTGTGTGCAACAGTTACACTACGTCAACATTGTTTCAAATAATCACCTCTCTCCATGTATGATAATAACAGCCAAATATTTAAAAAATGGGGTTCACTTATCCATTTATTTGTTTATTATTGGGTAGTTACACTACGTGACAATGCCAACTCTCTCTCCCATTGTTCTCCATGTGAAACCTCTTTATCCTTGCAACCAACCCACTCCCAATACCAAGTTAGAAAAGTAAGAGTTGAACTTAATTGATCCAATATACATTCGATTGAACCTAGAGATTTTTCAATAGAAAACTCCATCTTGGCTATAGTTTGTCCCATAAAACTTTTTTGGAGCGTCGAATTTTAGCAGAATGGTAAAATTATTTCATTGAAAGTTGGATGTCAAATATTTCAGTGGAATGAAAATTTTCTTTGCATGCACAGGTAGAGCTGCTTATATCTGATTCCTCTTCAAACCTCCGCATATGAGAGTCTCGTCGATTGAGAAACTTTTTTTTTATTTTTTATTTTTTTGGTCTTAATCTTAAGAATAAATTTGTCCATAAATAATGGGTATCTCAATTATTTAGCATCCCTGGAGGAAAACTCCATATAGTTAGGGACCCACCACAAAGTTCTAGAAAGATAAAATGTGATGAAACTTGGGTGGGTGTTACATTAACACCCATCTCCATCATACATCTGGCAAATACTATATATGTATCAAAGCATGTGTGGGCATGGCAGACAACTCATTCCCCCCTCGGGTTCTCACTATCAATGGGACCACCACCATCCCTATTCGGACCCCAATGAAATATCCCTTTTAGAACTAGTAACAGGCCATGGTTGATAACGGAGTCGGTTAGAACCGATTTGATTTGAGCTCGACTTGTGTATTAAATTAGTCAAGTTTGAATAACTTTTTAGACTTGTTCGGTTCGTTTATATGTAAAATAGTCAAATTACTTAAGTTCAACTCGGGCTCAACTCATTTTTTAAACGAGTGGAATTTGAATAACTTTTTAAACTCGTTTTAAAAAACGAGTTTCAGAGGTTCAATTTAAACTTATGAAATTTAGCTCAATTATCAACGTTACTAATAGCTCTAATAATAGCCCTAGTATTTGTTGACTGGTTTTGATCAATTATGAATGTGACTTGCAAGTTACAAGAAAAGAAATATCAAAGCTTTATCTTTGCCAAAGGTGAATGGAAAAACACAACAACCAAAACCAATTCCAAGAAACTCTTTAAATAAAGTAAAAAAGAAAAGAAAAAGAAAAAGAAAAAGAAAAAGCCAGGTATCCAAAGAAATCAACGGAAAGTTATTGGGGTACAATTTCTTTTTGTCAGACACTATTATAGGGAGAAGGACGACTAGTTTCGAATCTTTAATCTTAAAGTTTAATAGCGAGAATGGTGATGATAACTACTAAACCAATTACTAATCTCTTTTGGTTACGATTGGAAGTTGATGTTTGAATGTTTAAAATTGAAATCAGGGCAAACTAAGCTCGTTTTTAGCAAAGGGCACATCTAAGAGACCAATCTTGCTTTTTGTGAGAATTCAATTCCTAATTGCTTATAATAAAAATAAAAATATTTACACACGTAAATATAATCTACAATATATAATATTATACAATGTAAGCTCGATACAACATACATATGGATAAGGTTAAAGTACCAAAAAATATTTTCAATATTATATTAAAATATATTTTTTGATTGTAGATCTTTCATATTAAATCATTTATAGTCATTAATCATAAAGATAAGAAGATGAAGTAAAATAAAAAAATAAAAAAAACTTTAAATATTCCACATATTTAAAAAAGAATGATACGGGCTAAAAGTTAAGACTTAAGTGAGTGTGAAAGACGATTGGAGTTAGCAGAGCATTGTAGTAGGGATTGGGCCCTACTACAATGCTCCGCTTTATGTATTGAAACAGTTGAATGGTTTTTGATTGAAAAGATTAGATACGATTCCAAAAAAAAAAAGTCACATTTTGATGCTATAATTAGATCGTTTACTTATCTACAACTATTGTTGTGTTAGTCACNTTTTGTCAGACACTATTATAGGGAGAAGGACGACTAGTTTCGAATCTTTAATCTTAAAGTTTAATAGCGAGAATGGTGATGATAACTACTAAACCAATTACTAATCTCTTTTGGTTACGATTGGAAGTTGATGTTTGAATGTTTAAAATTGAAATCAGGGCAAACTAAGCTCGTTTTTAGCAAAGGGCACATCTAAGAGACCAATCTTGCTTTTTGTGAGAATTCAATTCCTAATTGCTTATAATAAAAATAAAAATATTTACACACGTAAATATAATCTACAATATATAATATTATACAATGTAAGCTCGATACAACATACATATGGATAAGGTTAAAGTACCAAAAAATATTTTCAATATTATATTAAAATATATTTTTTGATTGTAGATCTTTCATATTAAATCATTTATAGTCATTAATCATAAAGATAAGAAGATGAAGTAAAATAAAAAAATAAAAAAAACTTTAAATATTCCACATATTTAAAAAAGAATGATACGGGCTAAAAGTTAAGACTTAAGTGAGTGTGAAAGACGATTGGAGTTAGCAGAGCATTGTAGTAGGGATTGGGCCCTACTACAATGCTCCGCTTTATGTATTGAAACAGTTGAATGGTTTTTGATTGAAAAGATTAGATACGATTCCAAAAAAAAAAAGTCACATTTTGNAACTCTCTCTCCCATTGTTCTCCATGTGAAACCTCTTTATCCTTGCAACCAACCCACTCCCAATACCAAGTTAGAAAAGTAAGAGTTGAACTTAATTGATCCAATATACATTCGATTGAACCTAGAGATTTTTCAATAGAAAACTCCATCTTGGCTATAGTTTGTCCCATAAAACTTTTTTGGAGCGTCGAATTTTAGGAGAATGGTAAAATTATTTCATTGAAAGTTGGATGTCAAATATTTCAGTGGAATGAAAATTTTCTTTGCATGCACAGGTAGAGCTGCTTATATCTGATTCCTCTTCAAACCTCCGCATATGAGAGTCTCGTCGATTGAGAAACTTTTTTTTTATTTTTTATTTTTTTGGTCTTAATCTTAAGAATAAATTTGTCCATAAATAATGGGTATCTCAATTATTTAGCATCCCTGGAGGAAAACTCCATATAGTTAGGGACCCACCACAAAGTTCTAGAAAGATAAAATGTGATGAAACTTGGGTGGGTGTTACATTAACACCCATCTCCATCATACATCTGGCAAATACTATATATGTATCAAAGCATGTGTGGGCATGGCAGACAACTCATTCCCCCCTCGGGTTCTCACTATCAATGGGACCACCACCATCCCTATTCGGACCCCAATGAAATATCCCTTTTAGAACTAGTAACAGGCCATGGTTGATAACGGAGTCGGTTAGAACCGATTTGATTTGAGCTCGACTTGTGTATTAAATTAGTCAAGTTTGAATAATTTTTTAGACTTGTTCGGTTCGTTTATATGTAAAATAGTCAAATTACTTAGGTTTAACTGGGGCTCAACTCATTTTTTAAACGAGTGAAATTTGAATAACTTTTTAAACTCGTTTTAAAAAACGAGTTTCAGAGGTTCAATTTAAACTTATGAAATATAGCTCAATTATCAACGTTACTAATAGCTCTAATAATAGCCCTAGTATTTGTTGACTGGTTTTTGATCAATTATGAATGTGACTTGCAAGTTACAAGAAAAGAAATATCAAAGCTTTATCTTTGCCAAAGGTGAATGGACNATTTGGATGGGGGTGGCTACTGGAGGGTGTTGCAGTGATGGGAGAAGGGCTAGTGATTTCCTACAATTTTGGCCCTAAATGCACCATTAACACCATTACCCACACCAATCGTCGCCTCCACACCATGGAAACTGCCACCACCTCCTCCCCNGAGAAGGGCTAGTGATCTCCTACAATTTTGGCCCTAAATGCACCATTAACACCATTACCCACCACCAATCGTCGCCTCCACAACATGGAAACTGCCACCACCTCCTCTCCTCTCTCTCTCTGCCTGTGTGTGTATATATATATATACACACATGCACACACAAAGATGGGATGAGGGAGAGAGAGAGAAGACTGATGATTGGGATCGCTAGTGGGAGCGAGAGAGGNGTCTTTTTATTACGAGTACGACTCTAGTATCGAAAGATATATCATATAACAAATTGTAATATTTTAAGGTATTTGTAATTTTTTAAAATGTAAGTTACAACTGCAAAAGGCTATAATCGACATGAAATATTTTGATCAATCATAAAAATTATTCATAATTAATTACAATATTTTATAATTAATTATAAATAATCTAAATAAGTTAATATTTTTTCCTTTATCAACAGGTGTGCTCCATGCCCTATAACTTGGGGGGGGGGGGGGGGGAACGATGCTTGTATATATCATTTTCTTTTTAAACAATGTTATTTAAACTTAACTTTAGAGATTTAATATAATAATTTAAAGGATGAATTACACTTACACCCCTTAATAATTTAACTTTATTACACAGACACCTCTTCACATTTTAAAAATAACACCAAACTCTCTTGATATTTAAAACTTGTAACAGTCACATTCTCTTCCCTCTAACTAACAGTCGTTAAATTTGCTAACAGTCAAAGTTGAGATCATCAATCANTTTAAACTCGTTTTAAAAAACGAGTTTCAGAGGTTCAATTTAAACTTATGAAATTTAGCTCAATTATCAACGTTACTAATAGCTCTAATAATAGCCCTAGTATTTGTTGACTGGTTTTGATCAATTATGAATGTGACTTGCAAGTTACAAGAAAAGAAATATCAAAGCTTTATCTTTGCCAAAGGTGAATGGAAAAACACAACAACCAAAACCAATTCCAAGAAACTCTTTAAATAAAGTAAAAAAGAAAAGAAAAAGAAAAAGAAAAAGAAAAAGCCAAGTATCCAAAGAAATCAACAGAAAGTTATTGGGGTACAATTTTTGTTTGTCAGACACTATTATAGGGAGGAGGACGACTAGTTTCGAATCTTTAATCTTAAAGTTTAATAGCGAGAATANTTTTTTTAAAACCTTAATAATTACCTAATCCAATTAACCCATATTGAATTTATTTTTGTTTATTATTTATCTAATTACATAAATTTTTACTCTCGGTACCATGACCACCAGTTTCGCCACCATCACCACTGCGTAAACCTAACCACCGCAATAGTACATCTGCCACCCAACACATCCAAACACCACCAGCACAAAGAGATNTTAGAACCGATTTGATTTGAGCTCGACTTGTGTATTAAATTAGTCAAGTTTGAATAACTTTTTAGACTTGTTCGGTTCGTTTATATGTAAAATAGTCAAATTACTTAAGTTCAACTCGGGCTCAACTCATTTTTTAAACGAGTGGAATTTGAATAACTTTTTAAACTCGTTTTAAAAAACGAGTTTCAGAGGTTCAATTTAAACTTATGAAATTTAGCTCAATTATCAACGTTACTAATAGCTCTAATAATAGCCCTAGTATTTGTTGACTGGTTTTGATCAATTATGAATGTGACTTGCAAGTTACAAGAAAAGAAATATCAAAGCTTTATCTTTGCCAAAGGTGAATGGAAAAACACAACAACCAAAACCAATTCCAAGAAACTCTTTAAATAAAGTAAAAAAGAAAAGAAAAAGAAAAAGAAAAAGAAAAAGCCAGGTATCCAAAGAAATCAACGGAAAGTTATTGGGGTACAATTTCTTTTTGTCAGACACTATTATAGGGAGAAGGACGACTAGTTTCGAATCTTTAATCTTAAAGTTTAATAGCGAGAATAGTGATGATAACTACTAAACCAATTACTAATCTCTTTTGGTTACGATTGGAAGTTGATGTTTGAATGTTTAAAATTGAAATCAGGGCAAACTAAGCTCGTTTTTAGCAAAGGGCACATCTAAGAGACCAATCTTGCTTTTTGTGAGAATTCAATTCCTAATTGCTTATAATAAAAATAAAAATATTTACACGTAAATATAATCTACAATATATAATATTATACAATGTAAGCTCGATACAATATACATATGGATAAGGTTAAAGTACCAAAAAATATTTTCAATATTATATTAAAATATATTTGTTGATTGTAGATCTTTCATATTAAATCATTTATAGTCATTAATCATAAAGATAAGAAGATGAAGTAAAATAATAAAATAAAAAAAAACTTGAAATATTCCACATATTTAAAAAAGAATGATACGGGCTAAAAGTTAAGACTTAAGTGAGTGTGAAAGACGATTGGAGTTAGCAGAGCATTGTAGTAGGGATTGGGCCCTACTACAATGCTCCGCTTTATGTATTGAAACAGTTGAATGGTTTTTGATTGAAAAGATTAGATACGATTCCAAAAAAAAAAAGTCACATTTTGATGCTATAATTAGATCGTTTACTTATCTACAACTATTGTTGTGTTAGTCACATAGTGTCAACTTGTCTTTTTATTACGAGTACGACTCTAGTATCGAAAGATATATCATATAACAAATTGTAATATTTTAAGGTATTTGTAATTTTTTAAAATGTAAGTTACAACTGCAAAAGGCTATAATCGACATGAAATATTTTGATCAATCATAAAAATTATTCATAATTAATTACAATATTTTATAATTAATTATAAATAATCTAAATAAGTTAATATTTTTTCCTTTATCAACAGGTGTGCTCCATGCCCTATAACTTGGGGGGAGGGGGGGGGGAACGATGCTTGTATATATCATTTTCTTTTTAAACAATGTTATTTAAACTTAACTTTAGAGATTTAATATAATAATTTAAAGGATGAATTACACTTACACCCCTTAATAATTTAACTTTATTACACAGACACCTCTTCACATTTTAAAAATAACACCAAACTCTCTTGATATTTAAAACTTGTAACAGTCACATTCTCTTCCCTCTAACTAACAGTCGTTAAATTTGCTAACAGTCAAAGTTGAGATCATCAATCATAATTTTCAAAATACCAAAAATACCCTTCCAATTTATCCAACCTCTCATTTATTTTTTTAATCTATATATGAAATATATATATTAAAATTTAACACTTATATGTTTAATTTCTAAATACATTACATTAATAAATAAAATATTAATTTTTTTTGTTTATTAAATAATATTTGGTACTATTAGTACAATTTAAAAAGTAATTATTTTTTTAAAACCTTAATAATTACCTAATCCAATTAACCCATATTGAATTTATTTTTATTTATTATTTATCTAATTACATAAATTTTTACTCTCGGCACCATGACCACCAGTTTCGCCACCATCACCACTGCGCAAACCTAACCACCGCAATAGTACATCTGCCACCCAACACATCCAAACACCACCAGCACAAAGAGATAGAGAGAGAGAAAAAGAGAACATAGACAGAGAACATTACACCACCACCACCATCTTCATTTTCTCCTCCACAAATGACAAAACACACACAAAACCATCACAGTCGAGCAACTCCACCACATTCTTCTCTTCCACCTCCATTTCCAACTTCTCAACCACACCACACACACAAACCCAACAACCACTAGTAAAATCGAACCCCAAACACCCCCCCCCCCCAAAAAAAAAAATCATCCAAGCAGATTTTTTAAGCTTCGGATCCTTTTGATTTCTCAGATCTTCACATCAGATTCTTTTGATTTCTCAGATTTGGATGGGGGTGGCTACTGGAGGGTGTTGCAGTGATGGGAGAAGGGCTAGTGATCTCCTACAATTTTGGCCCTAAATGCACCATTAACACCATTACCCACCACCAATCGTCGCCTCCACAACATGGAAACTGCCACCACCTCCTCTCCTCTCTCTCTCTGCCTGTGTGTGTATATATATATATACACACATGCACACACAAAGATGGGATGAGGGAGAGAGAGAGAAGACTGATGATTGGGATCGCTAGTGGGAGCGAGAGTCAAAGAGGAATTGGGGTTTGGGTTTGGGTTCGCTGGTGGGAGCGAGCGAGAGAGAGAGAGTCAGAGAGGGATTGGGGTTTGGGTTCACTGGTGGGAGAGAGAGAGAGGGAGAGAGAGAGAGAGTCAGAGAAGGATTGGGGTTCGCTAGTGGGAGCGAGAGAGAGAAAGTCAGAGAGGGATTGAGATTCGCTGGTGGGAGCGAGAGACAGAGTCAGAGAGAGATTGGGGTTTGGGTTTGCGTTAAGCAGAGGGGCAAAGGTTTGGGTCTGGGTTTGTGTTAAACAGTGGGGGCAAAGTTGTCGTTTTATTAAAAGAGTTAACTCCCTCTAACCATTGGGTATAATTTTTGAAATGCGAGGGGAGTGTTAATGTAATAAAGTCAAATGTCAGGAAAAGTGTGAGTGTAATTTATCGTAATTTAAATTATTGTGATTACGATTAACAATGAGTTTATTGAATAAAATTCTCCATTAATTTGACCACGATTTATTAGATCAGTAAATTAAGTAGAATGAATATTATCCTTTCTCACTTAGCTGTTTTAGAAAGAAAAATACCATCTAAGTTCAATGTTGCAAGGTAGCCTAATTAAATTACAATGGGGTTTCACTTTGAAATTATGCAAAAGGAGAGGGGAAGCAAGATGAAACCCCTAAAACACCTCAGTTTCTCCTTTTTCCTCTCTCTCTTTTAATCTTTACACTTCCCTAAAATTAACTTTTTTCCATTCTAACCCCAAACAAACTACATGAAAAGTTCAGACTGCAACAACTCATAGTAGTATGCAGCCTCATCTTCAAACTCCCAAAGCCCATCACACAAAGAGAAGGTGTGGTCTCCGCCGTTGATCTTCTCATCACCACCGTCTGTTCTGTGGGGTATCCCAAGCTCATCATCAGAGGCTTCAAGAAGGTGTCTAATGACCCTCTCTTTGTCATCTTCTTCATCTACTTTACACTCAGAGGTGGCTGAGACTCTCCTTTGGTGGTCTGGGTCCGCCTCTGACGTGGGACCCAGTAAAGGGTCGAAGTTGGTTGAGTCACAAGAGAGCTCTTGTTGGAGGGTTGAGAAGATGACTGACAAGTCTTGGTTAGGTTCATCTTCTTCATCTTCGAGGAGAGAGAGTATATGGTTGTATGACTTGTGGCGCTTTGAGTCATCCTCACAGTCTGGGACTTCATGGGTTTCTTCTCTCTGGCGTTTTGAGGGAGTCTCAGCCATTCTGGAGAGAGGAAGAGAAGGTTTTAGTTAGAGAGAAGAGGTACAGTTAAGGGAAGGTAGGGAGAGGTAGAGATAGAAAGAGGATGGGATGAACGGAGAGAGAAGGGTTTGGAATTGGTTATATAGAGAGTTCAGGGAAGTGGAGTCCCGGTCAATATGAGACTATGAGTTAGAGAGAGAGAGTAAATTTAGTGCATCTTTAATGGTATAATATTTTTTAGACTTAAAATTGGATCAAATGTTTTTAACTAATTAGTAATTTTGACAATTTTTTAAAATTTGATCACGAGAGAAATATTCTAATTTTGACGTGAATCATCTGTTTGTGATCAGATTGGAGAAAAAACTAATCAAAATATACTTAAATCGATGTAAACATCTGTTAAAAAAAAAAGTGTTAGTTCCTAGTTTGACTTAGATAAATGTACACACGAGGCCACGATGGGGAGCATTTCGTAAATAATGAAGAAAAAAAGAGCGTTGAAAGCCACTGGTTGTACATCAGGAGAATCCATGCATACTTTCACATCTCAAAGATTTTTTTGAAGAAATTTATATTTTTTTGAGGTTAATTATATTTCTTCTTCTTTTTTTTTTTCTTATTCTTTTGGCATACTTTGTCGATTATGAAATATTGTAATTGATTATAATATTTTTGAGATCGATCATGAATATTAAAATTATAAATTATGTCAAAAATATTATAATTTTAGGTGTGATATCTCCATCGATATAGCAGACTTTGATCCAAAACGAATATCGAGAACTGAATGATACATGAACTGTTTGAAACTTGATGGTCATATTCTTGTTATCGATGACTATTTCAGATCCAAATTCGAAGGATCTGAACCCGCCATTGAATATGTATGTAACTATCTGTTTAGAATATTGGGAGATTCATCTAGGAAAGTGAGAGAAAATAAAATTACACTAGAAAATAGAATGCGATTGGAAGTGACAATACTAAAGAAAGTAAGACATGGACCACTGACAGTTTTGAAAGGAAACACAGGCATCAGGGATTTGTACAGACCTAATGTCCGCCGCAACTAATCTCTTTTCAAGTTCTTAATATCTCTGAGTGGGACGGCAAGGATTATGAATGAAAGCTCCTTCTTCCGATCCCTTATAGAGAAGAACTTACGACCCTTTAACGAAGGTTGTGATCGAGTACAAGTATTTATGAATGATCATGAAAAATATAGTATCGATCTTAATATTTTATGATCGATCATGTTTTTTTAAATTTATAATTTATACTTTAAAAAAATTATAATTTTCAATATTAATACCATCTCCGCTGCTATACGAATTCCACCCCTACGTGGGCATGGAAAAATTGATAGAGAATAAAAAAACGATTGAGAAATTATGTCAAAGCTTTTTTGAGTACCCTCTGCGGTCATATTTAAGTGGTGTGACATCTTGGTAACCAATGCTATATAATTTTTGATACGACCCGTGACTCCGACCTAAAAAAAATATTATTCATATATGATGTGACATGTTTGAATATAAGTAATTATAAATGCATTAATAACCCTAACACCTCTTAGATTTCAACAAGTAAAATAGTAGTATTCTTGTCATTTAAAGGGTAACTACCCAACGACAAAAAAAAAAGGCTTTAATTTCACAAAAGAAAGACCCTATTGAAATCCAATAAACTTTTTTGGTGTTTTTTTTTACTGTGCGGCAGGAGTGCCTTCACCATTACTTTATTATATATTAGCATCGGTCCCATGCAATACACGAAATATTTAAATTAGTGGCTCATTTTTTGAAACTTCTTAAATGAATGATAGTTAACTAGTGGAGTAGATGAGTAGTTACATGAGACATGTGTTAGAATCTAATCATATATGAGAATTAAATAATTGAAAATTCTAAGAAAAAAAAATAAAAGGAAAGACTTCTCAAACAATTTCCGATTTTATTACTTTATTATATGTCTAACAAACTTTCTTGACATTATGCAGAGTGACACACTATCTATGACTATGATTACACAAAATATAAATAGCAAGGTCTTTTATATCAAATTTCTACTAATCTTTTACCAAAATTTTTAAACAGAGGACAGCTACGACCAACACTTTAAAAAGATGAAGGCTGCAGAGTTAACCCTTCACCAAGTTGAATCAATACATCTAACAAACATTCTTCATGGATTTCAGGCTAATCTAAAAAATGTCCACTTATTATATTTTCTACTTATGACTGCCCTTGGAATACATAATTTTCATCCTTCAATTTTTAGATCATTTTTAAATTTAGTTCCCAAACCCGTCTCTAATATATAAAAAAAAATTGGAATAAGACTATTTGTAATCAATTATCGTGCACACTTTTAGAGGTAATCAGGGCAATTATTAATCTTACGAAAATAAGTTTTTATCAAAGTCGCACTACAAGAAAAATGATTTTTTGAGACGGAAAAAATGTGGTGAAAAAATAAAAAACATTAATTCGTCTAGAAGATTATCTGGACACAGACTTTCTTAATAGTGTCTAAATCTTCTGAGAGTGTAAGGTAATGTATAACCATGTGCAAAAAACGACCTAACATAATGGGAAGATGCTGCAAATGCCATGCACGTGGTAAGTGGACCTAATTTTATCAAGTGCTGGTAGATACAGCATGCATTTTTGGCTCAAAGTTGACAAATTCTTATTTTTAAATTTTATAATAAAAAAATTATTTGAATAGCATATCTGGCTAAATTCGGATAACTGCAATTACTCACAAATTACATATATATAACAAGTCAATCAATGTGTCTCTTATAAACAATACAATTGTTAAACCTCGGTTTAGATGACGTTTGTTGTAAATGTCCGAAAGACACCGGGAAAACGCTAATAACAATGAATAGTATTTTGCTAGCGCAACTGTGTTTTTGATAGATATTTCGGCAAAATCGTGTTCTATAAAAAATAATGGGATTTTTATTGACACTTATAATATACACTGCCAAAAGAATATATATTTTTTTTAATAGTATAATAGACTCAAACTTGAAACCTCGATAAATAATCCTCTCAAATCTTTCTATTTCAACTACCAACAGGTTAACATACTCTGAATGGTACTATGCCTCAATGTTTGATGTGGCAACACCATGATTACGTTTATATAAAGTGAGTTGAAGCCATGCCAAAGCATATGAAGATTAAGTTACAAGTTTCCATTATGTTGTGTTTCAACCACTCTCCAGATGGACCATTATCTGCTGTCGGCTGTGTGGACTTGAGGATTCAATTAAGTTAGTTGCCTGAGTTGATGACGTAAATAAAAAGATATACCAAGTGTACGAGACTTCCGTTATTATAAAATTTAGAGAAAGTTAGATGTACGTAATCTTACTCCTACGAAAAGAGAAGTTGTTTTCGCAACACGACCTACTCGACGTATTTTTTTTTTAACAAGAAAGAGGATTAGTGAGGTTCGAACTCGCAACTTAACGATTCAACAACAAATTACGGTCGTCGTTATGATAACCGTTGATCCTCACTCAACGTGTTAGTTATGACTTTTGTGGATTTTTCCTATTTATCTCGTGATTTTCTTTTTATTGTTTGGGACCACTTGGTAGGTGGTAAATTCTCAGAAAATGTCCAAATTTCAGCATCAATCTTTTTTGGGTTTTCATTGTTCTTGTTTATCTAGTATACAACAAGCAATGCTTTTGTTTGACAAAAATGATACCAACTCGATTTTTGAGGATACTATGAAGTTGGGTAACTGTATCATGGCATTTCAGAAGAGGAAAAAAAAAATTAAAATTCAAAACTTTTCATTAATCACAAAAACCCGACTTAGACTTATGATGATTGCTTTAGGTAGGAACGATATGATGATTGATTTAGGTAGGGTTAGAGTGGCTAACCTGCCATGATCTAATGCAAGAATTAGTTACGTGTAAGATCACAAACCACGATCCACAATTAAATGTGTAGAACTTATATTTTTCGTTAAACGCGATATGGGAATAGAAATGTGAAAGAATAAAATTTCATCATTAACAATTGAAAAGGAAAAATAAAAAACGGGACGAAAAAGTTTGGAGATGATCAATATATTTATTAATTTCTTTTTTTCTATTCTGCTTTGTGGGTAACTAATTAGTTAAAGATGGGTGAATGATTAAAGACCGCATTGAAGGGAATTTCAATCACTACCCACTACCAAATTTCACTTTTGGGTAGTTATGGACCACATGCAATAAAATAGTCAAAGACCATTGATCTCTTAAGGTCAAGTGAGATATAAAAATTGTTCTGAATAATTGAAGATGGATAGTAATTGGTAGATGAAGATTCATGGAGGATATCAATTGCAACATAATTTCACACTTTGCTCCCCCCCC
>CAUOFW020000803.1:438242-448509 GCA_963454935.2 Ilex paraguariensis | reverse complement strand
TTTTTTTTTTTTTTTGTATGATGTGTGGTTAATGGACAGTAGGGAACAAGTACATATGAGTTCTTTTCAAATAATTGAGTCTTCTTTATCTGGACACTGAATACTAGATTGAGTGACACTCTCTGGCTCCTGTTGGGGGGCACAGCTCCTCTCCTCTACTGTACAGCAGGTGGGATGTTGCTATAAACGACACAGTTTTACACATAAAATAACTTTGTTTGGGGAATAATACCCTACTGTCATTTTATGTGTAAAACATCATTTTGAAAACATCCCTATTGTACAGCAGAGGAGTCGCACCCCTCCCCTCACACTCACCCCGCCTTGCGGGGGAGTGGGGGAGAGGGTTTTTAGGTGGTCCCTTCAGAAAGTACAGCTGCAGTCAATCCAACAAAATCACCAAAAAATACATGACCTCGATCCATTTATAACCTCTGACAATAGATGAACAAATATGCAAGCAAAGAAAAACTAAATAGTATTATCCTGGAGATCCACTGTAAAAACAACATAGTTCATAGAGTTTGGTACTTCAAATTCCGGGTAGAATGTCCCTGTTCAAGGATCCAACTATGGTACCAAAGTCTTATCCCCCTAGTCAATTGGCTGATGAAATATTGAACTCTGAACTCGTTGTTCAACGAGCCATAACTTGGAAGAAAGCCAAAAATCAAATGTTCATGGAGATGGGCAGATATTTATTCTTGAAACTCTTCAGTTTGAAGTACGAAAATAAACGAAAGATCTGATATAACAGAGAGTTCAAGAAGGATTGAAAGTCTGGGCTAATGAAGTTCTTAAGCTGTTTTAGTAAGTTCAACAATGAAAAGTAACATTGCCCTTACAATCCTACAGAGACAGGCCACTGTATTGGACCAAATACACTGAATAACGATCACATTATCTTCCCATCATATCTATCATGAAAACGGGAGATCAAAAAGTATAGCTTACTACCATACCCACGAGGGAAAAGGATCCAGAGTTCATAGGCGATATTAGGATACTCGTATATCTTCTCAATAACAATCTGATTACACTAAAATGATTCTGCTTGACAAGACAACAATGTGAATTTAGCTCATAACACTAGAGAGATCTTGAATCAACTCTCTCATGATCAGTAAACAGATGCACATCATGATGCCAACCGTCGCACAGAATGTAAAGTTAAACACCTAAACAGTCAAACAAGAACTAAGAAGCTATGGTCAATCTAATCTCAAATCAATTCAACTCAACAAGCCCCAATCCCAAACTACATGTTTTCAACTGCATGGGTCTACTGCCTTTACTTCGAATTTCAATCGTACACCTTAGTCTAAGCTTCAAAAAAACAATGCAAACCACCCTATCAAATTGGAACAGGCTTGCTTACCGAATAAAAGATGGAACAGGCTTATTAAGTTAAACAAAATTTATCCCTTGATACATATAATCAAATGCAAATATCATGCACCAGCTAAGGAACCGAGACCTGGGATCAAATTGCAAGATATGATGAATGTGAATGTCTATAACATCGTATTTGTGCCACTGGTCATGCAAGCAGCTCAAAAATGTGAGACTCGAGGAATAACAGTACCAAACAATTTCATATATATAGCAGGAAAAGATAGTTATCCAAACTTCTTGGCCAATGGTTTCGGACCATGCCAGGAAGGAATTGCACCATAACATTTTCCTCTGAAAAATGACATAAATCCACAAAAGATCTAAAAGCCCCAATATTGGAAAATCCTAAGAGGACAAGGGCAATTGCTACTAAATTTTCTCCATTGCTTGAGTTTTTTCGTTCTTTTGGCTACAAATTCTGAATCTTCTCCAATTGTACAGCATTTCAGTAATGCACTTTTGCACATTTTCTCCATCTTCACAATTCTAAGACAGGCAACAGAGACTTATCACAAATAAAAAGAAAGAAAAAACATAAGCAACAGAGGAATGCCTTATCATCCATTTGGTATTTCAGGGTTAAAAAACAAAAAGCAGCAAGTGATGGTAACTCAATATAGATATAGGATTTTCAGCATTTCCCTTCGACCCAATTCCTCCCAGAACCAAACAGGGTTAAAAGTAAATACTAAAAGAACTTTCCGGGAACGTCTTTTAATGTAGGGAAATAATGGTCAAACATACACTCCGCTGAATCCACACCAGATCAAACACCAAACAGACTTTACAAGAAAACCAGCGTCCTAAATTTCCTCTGTCTATGGCATCGTACATTTACCAAAAAGAAGAAGGGGACAATAACATAAAAGGCTCCAAGTGGTCAACTCACACTTCAGAAGGCAAGCATGTGGTAATAACTGCAACAAATAATATGCCTTGAAGCTTCTTCAGCCTAACTGAAAAGGCATGAAGTTCACATACACCTTTACAAATCATGTCAAGGACTTAAAAATTGTCAAAAGGTTTAAACAACGTTATATGCTAGGAACTACATGCAAACTATACAGTGAAAATGAGTTGTGACCCTGATGGCAGAAACAGAGGATATGCTTGTAGCATGCGAGTATTCCATGATATCAGCATGTTTAACAATAATTAATTTTAGTGGAACAAAACACAGATCCTTAATTAAATGGAAAAAAAACATAAGCAGTGAAAACATGCAGCCGTTGAAATAATGAAACATGAACCCAAGTTTAAGAGTATAATAACCCTCCTGAAGAAGAAAGAAATAACAACTCAAACTGCTATCATCCAGCCATCAGGCCATCACCTGGACAGCATCATGGGATGATAAAAATGTGTCACATGGACAATCCAGATGAGTCAATTAACTACAAGTGACCAATGTGAACATGGGCTCATCATTAGCTAGTTTCTACAAACTACCAGATTGAGGTTCTTGTAATAAAGGAAAGGGAAGAGGTTTGTAGAGAATTAATCGTAATTCCGCTCAAATGTTCACAATTTTCAAGGAAATACGCTGGTCCTTTTTCTGTGGCTAATATGACTCATACTCAACACCAAACAATATTTCACCATCCACTTCAATTTATACCTAGACATGTGTGTGTATAGAATCAACAATATCCATCACACAACTAAAGAGAATCTTCTCTAGCATTAAGAACACCCACATAAAAGCCCCAAAATATGCATATGCAGTGTTATGACAAGCTGTGTCGCATGAAGTCAAAAAAACAATTCATACACTTTCGATATATCATTCTGCTTCAAACATGATAAACAAAAGCAAACCACAGATGAGACACCACCCATTGCCACTGCTTCAATATCATCTTCCAAATCATGTCTCTGTCATGTTGCCAAACAGTTGATCCAGCAATAGTAACTTTCATGTTGCAGGTTTGCCATAATCTTCCATTCACTTCATCTACTAAAAGCTAGAGTCTTATGGCAACCTCAGGTCTTCAAAGTCGGTTTCTCTTTGCAATGCCTATTCAGTTTCTGCATCCTCAAGCGATGGTATCTCCAAACCATAGAATTATTTGTCCACCGCTACCCTTTGTTAACTAAATTTGAAACCAATGTTCGGGTCTGTCTTTAATTTTCCAAAGCTTATTCCTATATAAACTTAAAAACAACCCCTACCCCCAAAAACAAATTAAAAAAATAGAAGTGGTACTAACTACTAACTACAAAAAGTATCTAGTTGATTTGAAATAAATTGAAGGGAAAAGGCCCCTAGAGCTTTTGGGGCGATGATAAAAGAGCTATATCCGCCAAAAATTTTATATCCACAACTGTCCTTTATAAAGAATATTCTTGAAGTACTTTTCATGGAGTTAAAAAAGCAAGGGACATCTATTTATGCATATGTATCTTCTCAAACATATAATTTGCAACCATGATTATCAGGTCAGATATTGTTGCAGTAGTACAGATTGAGCATACTTCCTTGTAAATGTGGAAGCATGAAAATTATGGCAACGAATGACTCAGACAGGGCCTATGACAACAAGTCCAACATTCAAAGCATATAAACTTCAAGAGAGCCTCTAACAACAATGGAAGTTTAGAAACCCAGCACTCTAGTCCTATAAGCACCAATTTTGTCAAATTATACAATGAAGTTGGAAACACCAACGAGGTAAACTAGAAGATTGGTTAGTTGCCCACTGATGAACAGTACAGCTGATTTTTGTATAGAATTCTCACATGAGGACTCCCATTCTTTCTAAGTATCATATCAGAAGGTTGCCATTATTAAAGTATTCCCCGCTTCTTCTGAATTCTGTATCTCACGCCGCTTCATACATTACTATGAAAGCAATAAAAACTTACACCTAAAATACCTGACAACAAATATGAAATTAGAACCCAGTGATCAGATAATAATATAGCAACCTGTTTGACAATACAAGACAGAAAGTGAACATAAGAAGAAGGCAAAGGTTTGAACTTTAAAAAGAAAAGAACATCATCAATAATTAGCCCATCAATTGCAGTAATAAATGTATTTAGTACATAATTCCCCAAAAGAAGAACCGTTATTTTCTCTCTTCAAGACAATGCCATGACAATTAAGGATCATAAAACCCAGAAACTAAATCTATGATTCTTGAGAAAAGCTTTAGCAAACACTAATGACAACCTATCAATGTATTGCTCCTTGTTATTAAAGCTATCCAGTGCTGTGTGACGCCAACCTTTGAGAATTCTCATGTCACTGAAAATGGGAAAGACAAGTTCAATGGAAGAGAACACACATAAAAAGTTCTTAAAAAATGTACTCGAGAGCTCTTTCAAGAGAACATTCTGTTGAGTCTTGAGTAAATCTGGTATTCCCCCCATCCTCCCCTGCTCAAAATGGAAAAATAAGAAGGAAAAAAAAGTTGGGACAAATTACCCAATTAGCAAATCCTGTGTCTGAGGAGAAACCAATGTAGTAGATCCAATTGAGCACAACAGCTCACCAAAATACAAATTTTCAGCATCCCATCACAGCACAATTATAAACAAAGCTACCGGATTGCTTCCGGCCAAGCAAGTTCCACTGGGGTGGGCCTTCAGTCGGGACCCATGAATTAACTTCTATAAACCCTTCACCCATAGCTCTAGGTCCGCCAATAACAATAAGCCGGTCTCCACATGCCCGAAATGCCAAACCCCAACCATTCATAGAAACAGCACGTTCGGGCAACCTCCCCACAGTGATCCACACCCTCGCATCTTTGTCATACTTCCTGACCTCCATATCAGCATAATCAGCTGCATATAACTCATTATTTACAACTGCAACCAGAGGTGGTGCCTCAGATGTAGCAGGCGTGTCAACTTCTCTGGCTGCACCAGTGCGCACAGGGGACATGTCAGGGATATCTGTCCAAGTCCTAGTTTGCAAATTATACTCTTCCCCGCATGTGAGAAGTTTTGACTCAGTTCCTCCAATCCCTCCAATCACATAAAATTTTTTATTCATGAATACCCCAGAACACATCTTCCGTGGTTTTTTCATATCTGGGAGTGTCTCCCAAGTTCCACTCTCGGAATTATAAAGCTCTGCTGAGCTGAGGATTTTGCCCTGTGAATCACAACCACCAGCTAAAATTGCAATCTCCCCAAGACTGGCAGACCCAAACAAACATCTTGGCGTTTTCATCCTCATCCCAGATGACCAGGTGTTTGTCAATAAACTGTATCGGTAGATGACATGTGACAGCACTTCTTTTCCAAAAACAAGAAGCTCGGTGCCAACAGCCAAAGACTCCTTATCCGAAAACACGAAGCACTCATTGGATGTCATTGTTGGTAGACGCATCCAACGGCGACGTGTGGGATCAAATGCTTCCCATTCAAGCAGGTGGCAAGAAAAATAAACCCAATGTTCAATCACCTCATTTTGCCGCCTTAGTCTATAGAGCTCACCACCACTAATGAGTGAACGGAAGTTCCGATTCAAAGATGCAATGGCCCCATAATCAGACCTTGAGCAACGAATGAGACAGCTAATTGAATTGTCCCGACCAATGGCATGGATAAGAGAACTTGAATCAGAATTATCACCAGCATGTCGCCGATTACCGGATTGGTCTGTCGGGGCCATCAACTTGTCATAAAATTCCAATGAAGATTCCACTCCTTCACGAGCATCTAATTGTTTAGGCAACTTCCTACTACCAATTTCTTCACCCCCTTCATTATCTAATGGCCTCTTGCCACCCCTAACTTCAATCTTTTCTAGCATGTAATTCATGCAAGCCCAATTGCTTTCGCGCTCACAGGTCCTAGGATATCCCCTTGAAACCAAATAGGACCGGTCTTCCAACATGTCTTCGGAACTCAACCTCGAAAAAGTACCACTTTCACGACCTTAAACGGATCCAAATCCTTCTTTCTTCCTCACCAGAACCATACCCACCCCAAAAAATGGGTAACCGAAGCCCCAAAAACCTGGAAAACTTGGTCAAAATACAGCAACATCCTATTCAAATTCAGAAAGAAAAAAAAAAGGGATATTCTTAAATCATAAACGGTGAAGAAAATTTAGAAACTTATATTGTTCATCGTCAATATTTCAATAAATTAAGGAAAAATCAGTAACGCCTTGGTTTTTTTCAATAAATAAAGCAAACCACAGTAACGCAAATGTATAGAAATCTGAGGAAGAAAACTAAGTTGACAAGTCTTATCTAAAAAGCTCACTGATCTGTAACCAATAAATAACGGCCCAGATCAAATGGGTATTAATTAAATAAAAACCAATCTTTTAATGAATACTTCAACTCAACAATCCCGGAAAACCTCCCACACAATCAAATTCATCAAATAATGAGAAAAACCCAGAACCTAAAACACTTGAAACACTACAAAAATCAAATCTTTCAATGAAAAAAGCATTAAAAAATCACCAAACAGCAAATTTAGCCGACCCAGATCTCTAAAACTCAGATCAGAGACGACCCCCTTCAATTTCAGCAACAGTAATACAAATAGATCTGTAAATGACTTTATGATTATTTAACTCTCGACAAATCAAACTTCCTATAGGTAAGAAGAATAGTATCGAAATGGAAAGAGAAATCGAGAAAGATAATAATAATACAGGCGAGGGACTTACGGGTTATTGGATAAGAAGAAAGAAAGGAGGAGGACTTGATTGGAATTATGTGAATGCAACAATCTCTTTCTCTCTCTCTCTATACATGTACATGTTTTTTGAGTGGTGTTTCTCTCTCTATATATATAGGTCTCTGCAGCTTCAGTTCTTCGCGTTCTGGCTCTAAAACGTCCTTTGGATTCTCTCTGCAAATCAGAGCAGGCTTTGGTTAGGGCTCTGGGGCATAAGCATACCCTTTTGAGGACCCCCTCTCTCTCTCTCTCTCCATAATTTATTTTGGGCAATTTTTATATAAAAATATACTCCAATACGCATTCATTTATAGATACAGAGCTATATATGTACGTGATGGTATGTATATAATTGTTTTGTTTTTCTTAATATAGAGGAGAGAGCAGGAGGAGGGTGGTGGTGATGGAGGGGAGGGTGGTGGTGGGTCCTACAACAGGTTGGAAACTTTGGAGGTTGGCTTGGCTTCGCCGTGGTCGACGTTTTCGAAGGGGGTAACCGGTGACCGGAGATAGACGGTTCGCCACGTGTTTCCGCGTGGGATGAGAATAACAGGACTCCGTTTTCACTACGTCTTTTGTATACCATTCTCTCTCTCTCTCTCTGTTATGCGATATTTTTGTCTGGTCAATAAGTCGGCATATTGTTCAATTTCTCGTTCAAACAAGGGTTTTGATCGTATGTGTCGAAAGAGTAGGAGTAATCCTGAAGGAGGCGCCCTAATAGTAACAAATATAAATTTTAAACTTAAACGTATTGAGTTCAAATTTTGACAATTCTTTAGAATTAGATCATGAGAGATAAATCTCACATAAATATCTTAGTTCTAACGTGAATGACTTATTTTTTACCAGATCCAAGAAGAAATTAATCGAAATAGAAATAAATTAACTCGGACACCCCTGATTATTATACCAAAAATAAGAGAGAGAGAGAGAGAATAGGAGCAAATATTTGGTGTAAGTATGTGGTGTCACTATTAAATAAAAAATTTATAAATAAATAAATTGAATTCAATTTTTTTATACATGATAGTTATTTATTAAATTAAATCTGGTCCACTTGTTTATCTGTTGATTTATTATTAATTAGTGATACTATATAATAACGATGACATAATATCGTTGTTACATTTAATATTTTCTTCAAAAGTAATGATGTTGGTTGGATCAATACGTTTTGCTAAAAAAAGTGAATGTGACATATAGATTCGACATTTCACATTGATTTAAATTGATAGACTATTTGGTAAGTATAATATAGTTCAAATCTAAATATTCACTGAAAATTAAATATTGGCTTAACTATTCACGAAATCAATATATAGTTTATTGTGTACTGTTTTAGTCTTAATGAGTTTAGAATATACAAGTTAACTTGTCAAACTGTCTCCTAAAATCACAAACCCGATTATACGTGATACAAATTTGATTGTTTACGACAGAATCTTATAATAAAAAAATGACTATATTTTGATTGTGTATAAATTGAGTAAAATGTGAGATGTATGCACTTTGAAAGGATCTCTTCATTCTTGGACCCCCTTTATTTTTCCTCTTGGAGGGGTTTGCAAGGCAGGATCATGGAGTTGGTGAATACCTATTTTATCCTTACCATTCATAACAACAAAGCTTCCACTATCCCCCTTTAGTCTCATGCCATAGAATGTTCCAATTATTGAGAATAGCAATAAAAATATTATTGCCAAAATTATAAATAATATAACAATATTTTCATATGGAAAAATTGCATTATCCAATATTATTGAAAAATTGCACAAGCTTGTTTCTTGCCATATCTTTTATAGGGATTAATTGGTTTAAAGTTTGGATTAGCGCTATCAAATTTCACAACCTAGAGGCATAGTAATAGTCCCAATTTATTTTATTTTTATTTTCCACTTATTCAAATTAGACCCCAGAGGTTATCGTCGTCATTTCATTTTTTTCCTTTTCAATTGTCAAAACAAAAGGAGGTGCCGATAGTTTTATTTCTTTTATCTTTCATTTGGTACAATGAAAAAAATGAAAGAATGAAAAGTTTAAAAAATAGATAAAACATCATATTTAGTAAGGAAAGATAGAAACAGTGGATGGATGAATTTTTTTTTCAACTAACCAAAATCAATCTCTCCAAAATTAGGCGAAAAATAAAGGAAAATATTACTCACGTTGAATAAAAATATGTTATTTATTTTTTCAACCTTTAACTAATTACTTATTTAAATTAAACATCTAAACCCAAATTTATATAGTAATCGGTGGAATTATATTATGTGTTAACACTATGTGTGTGTGTTTGTATATTAGTGTGTTTATTTTTCATTTAAAAATTAAATAAAAAATAGATATACTTTTATGTGATTTGTGTTTGTTAAAACACATAATGCATATACCAGAGTGACATGGTGTATAATATAAACACTAATCTCATATAAAAATAAAATAATAAATTGTATATGTATATCGTTTTTATCGTTTTATTTTTTTTATCAATATTAAACACAATAAAATAATTATTTTTATTTTGCATCTGTTCTACCAAATATAAATGACATAAAATATATCATTTCTACTATCCCTCAATAGAGAACATAAAATATATCTCTTTTACTTTCCATCATTCCTGATGATGCACAAAAATAGTTTTGCACACCACCTGTCAAGTGTAGATAATAAATGCAATGAAATCAATGAAAAAATTGAAGAAGACACAATTTATAGTGGTTCGGTCAATTCGACCTACGTCCACTCTTCAATGGCTTCAGTTGCCAGGTATTTTATTGATTCAAAGGTATGGAGAATGGAGATACAAGCTTTGAGAGAGAGAATGGAGAATCAAAGAAAATAGTAATCTCCGGTAGTCGGTTCGTCCTCTGTCTGTCTTTAGTGGGGCGTGATTTTTTTTCTTCTACCAAATTGGAGCTATTTTATAGCAGCTAAGAGATCATCCTCCTGGAGATCATGACATATCCTCAAGGCTTCTTTATCGCAGCTAAAAGATTATTCTTGGTGGAGATCACGACTTATCCTCAACGGAAGGAGGAGGTTGGGGAGCTCTTCATGAAACGTGGTCAAAGATAGGACCGTTTCCTTCGGTGGTACAGATATGCTTCTCGTGCTCTCCTCTTGGTGACGTGCTAAGCAAGAAGTCTAACCGGCCTTGGACTGTCTTGGACTTGGTGGATTTGGACCGTTTCCTTTGGTGGTGCAGATAAGCTTC
>CAUOFW020000803.1:404663-422878 GCA_963454935.2 Ilex paraguariensis | reverse complement strand
CCCCCCCCCCCCCCCCCCCCAATGGAGTTTACAAGAATAATAGAAAACACCCCCTCCTCAAGATATATATGGATATGTAAGTATATTTATGAGCGACAAAATGATCTCAAGCAACTGTTACAATCGGGGTCTCCTCAATCAATCTCTGAGTTGATTGATGAAATAATATGTATCTATATATTTACCAAAAACAACAGATATGCCAATCTTATTTTTGTAACCAAACGAAAAGGGTTTCTTTACTTTTGATTACTTTTACCATCCGAAAAAACTTTAGATTGTAAGTTGGTGGGGAATATTTATGTATATTTTGTGTGTGTGTGTGAGAGAGAGAGAGATGCAAACGAACCACCCGACCCAATTATTGAAAGAGGTTGCCTTTATTTCTTTTTTTTTTTTTTCCCTTAAACAACTTGTTTGCTTTGGGTTAGTGGTGTGGTGTTATTCCTGGATTTGGAGTGTGTGTGTGTGAGAGAGAGAGAAATAGAAGTGATTAGTGCCGACCCCCTACCCATGTGACATGTATGGCGGTGTACATGACATAGATAGCATGTTAGTCTTTGGGGTTTTATCTAACAAGGTCACATTCCAACGTCATAAAAGTGGGTTTAAATCCAATCCTCAATACAATCCTAATTCAATATGTCCTTTTCTCACTACTCATATATGATTAAAAATCGCTTTAATTGAATTTTTTTTTAATTTATAATTCAAAAATTAACTCAAAATATATGTAACAACCGCATAACACATGTACTCTAGCTAGACTCATCAGAATGCTTCTAATTAGTATTAAACTTGGAATATTGAAATAGTAAATAATCAAACCCTACCATCCAAATTATTTGATGGCTGTACTTTAACTTTCGACATATTTATTACAATGATATTGTTTGGAACACTGTCATTGATAGACTAACCACGGCCATGGGTACCGAAATTGATAATCCATTTTGCTAATCTACCATTGACCAATGACTCAAGAGGGAAAATTGGGAATAAGTACAAATTATCTCTTCGAAGTTCTGACATCTTAGTAGTTGGTTTTTCTTGTCTCTATCATTTAATGCTTGACACGCCTACGAATTTTGAGATCATAGTCTCTTGAATTACATGTGATAATAATTGATGCATTCCTTCATACATTGCCTAGGATATATGATATAGGCTACCGCATACAAATAGTAAATTACGAATATGTGATATGATTATTACAATTGTTAGGCAACAGATTCGAACCGGTGATCTCTAGTCCCTCGAAGTGGAGTTAACCATCTCGGATAGATAGACATGTGAATCTAACTACATATCTTTTATGGTCTTAAATTTTTTGTACAAAATTTACATGTATATAGTCTCTATATTTTCTTTTTGAACAGCTAGAACCTTTAGTAGAGGATGGATCAAAGGCTGAACCCAGGTTAAGAACTTGATCAAAACTGCCATTTTCAGCTGGCTTAACCCTTGCCTTCTCACCTGTATTTGACTATCTAAACATTTATAATATGGGCTGGGTGATTCTAAAGTTTGATGGATTTCCAAAAAACAAAAAAAATTACGAATTACTGTAAGATCTAAAGAGAGCCGTAATTTACATAGTTTTATGCTATGTACGCACACTTATGGCATCTTCCAAATAGAATAATAATTTAAGGGTGCTACGTGGTTGGAGTGATCACAAGTCAATTAACATGAAAAGCCAAAGTGAAGTTTGTCAAAGGAAGAGACGTATTCCTATTTTCTTGTGTTCTCTTCTCCATATATCTTTTAGGGGAATATATCTCTCTGACATTGTTAGGCAAATGTCACCTTAATCTCTCTCTGTCTCTCTCTCTCTCTCTTTCTCTAGTACACACAAACACACTTGAAAATTTGCATTGGCATACCACCCTGAATAGATACCTTTATGTCCTCTTCAGAGATAATAAAGAGGGGAACAAGAAATCCGTGAATTTCGCCTAACCAAAGCAACCGACTTTGATCAAGAGAGAAAACCCAAGTTAAGAGTCATTTAAACGACCACATTCATGACAATGACACTGCCCCATTAAGAGACTTTGGAAAGATAGGGCACATCATCATACTGATAAAAAGCATCTTTAATTCTTAAGCTGCCCTCTCTCTCTCTTTCTCTCTCTCTAGTCCTTACACTTCAAAAAAAGCCATATTTGATGCCTTTTTTCTTCATCCTATTAATGATATGACTTGGAACATTGCTCATCACTTAACTTATATATGATCTATCAGAGTCCCTCCTAAGGTTTAGAACATAAAAAAAATGGTGGGATTCCAATCCTGCAGCCTCAAATCAGTCACCTCTCTTAAATAGTCTTAATCATGGTTTTTGCATATTTTTATAAGTGGGGAATCTTTTAGGTGTAAGAAACCCCACTGGATTTGATTCAAATTATGCTGCTGATGATGAAGAGTTTTTCTTGAGCATTTGTGGGTTGAGAAAGAATATGTTTGCATGTTCATCTTCTACATTATCGCATTGAAAATTCTTTAATTTTATGCAAGTATATACGCAATGATTGATTGAGACAAGCACGGTAAGTTGGACTCTACCCGATTCCCGTTGACTAAAAGATTTTAGGATTACTATCTCGAGATCTTTAGTTATTTACAGATGATTTTGCACATACAAAATTTTCCTTGTTATTTAGACAAGTATGAACAATAAAAGAAGTCCATTGAACTTTGCTATGAAATGATGGGATTAGTTTTTTTTTCTCTTTGATCTGAAAAGCTTGAAGCTCCTGCAATTACTTTCTGCTTTGCTTCTTTTTGCAAGCTCAATCACATTATGCCATGTCGTTTCACTTTGGAACTTTTGATGCTTTATGTACAAACAATTTAGCCAAAATATAGTGATGTGCTTGGCCATTACAAGATCTGTATAAAAGTAATTTTGGGGAATTAGATACTTTCCCCCTAGAGCTTATGGCAAATGAAACCGAATGATTATGTTAGCTAACTGCCACAATCTAAAGCTTAAACATGACTGGCTTTTGGCTTGTACCTTAACCCCTTTTGATTTTTATTTGGTGCACATAAGTATTTGGGTGTCAATTTTATTTTTCCTATTTTTGTTGGGTGGAAAAAAAATTATGGGATTTGAAGTTCCGTGTACGTCACTTTTTAATACCAATAATTTTATCGCTAGACTAAGACAATACTCGTTTTAATTTTTCCTTTCATGTACACCTTAGTGATAGAAAATACAAGTCGATCGATAGATGGTATCATAGATCATCCCGAATAAAAACATATTTAATCAAGTTTCACCTTGGATTTAAACAAATTTTGTCAAATTTGCAAGAAAATGCCACTTAAACGTGTTTTTTTTTTATTTATCAAGAAAGATAAAAGAGAAAGGCGACCAGTAGATAGTAACCCTCTCTTTGAGCGTGACTATGAGGGTCTCTTTACTGTAGAATATCCGATTTGAGATATAACTACTAATTCAAAATGGCAGCCCCGTCACCACACCACTACTAAAGCCAAGCAACAAACCGTGTTGCTTTCATAAATCGAATCCTACTTGATAACCATATGAGGGTTTAAAATGACTCTAAACGGATACGACTTGTCATTAGACTAACAACTCTAGCGATGTTAAATAGTTGAGAAAAAGGAAAACATAGGCCATACACTCATTAGCGTGGATGATATAGCTATAGCCTATTGAAATCTATAAGTATCAATCCTTGGCTATACAGATGTGGCAATTTTCTCTCTCTTTTTCATCTCTTCATCTGGTCACTCTCTCTACCTTTTTTACCTATAAAAAAAAATATTGATTTTTTCTCCAAACATGAGAGAGTTGAAAACTTTTTTACTTTGCTATTATTGTGCTTTCTTCTTTCCTCAGGAAGATGCTTTTGTTTTTTTTTTCCCAGTTCTAAGAATAATGTTAGGCTAGTAGGCTTTATGTAGGTTGGAATTGATTGTAAAAAAGTGCAGTGTAAATGGGTATAGCTTCTCTTAATATCCAAATAAATTGTCGTGTTACCGTAGATATCAAAATTAGAATCAGGTTCTTGGGGAATATGAGCATTGAAGTACGTGATCAGACACCAAATTCCCTTCTATTATTGCAGCTGTAATTAGTGGTCCTAAGATCCTATCCCCAACTTGATGGAATAGTATCCTGCGTTTGTGGTCTGTCATGGCGTTGACAAGGTGGCAATACGACTCAACCCCCGGTAGTTCGGATGGAAAGATTTTGAGATAAACATTTGGCAGTCTCAAGTTTGATTTTTTTTACTTGGGTTTGATAGATATACGTGATTTGTTGTTGATTTAAATACGAATTCCGATGATTCATTGTTAAAAGTGGCAATATACATACAAGGATTGAGTTAATGCTGCATAGACTAGAGTGGACAGAGTTACAAAATGGAGAGTTTAAAGTGGAAAACTGTTTGCAAGTCCACTTATAGTACAAAGATAGAGCTCGGATGGGCAGCCTAATATTGCATCAAATGTGTAGGGATGATGAGAATAAATGATTGAAATCTATAGGTTTAATTGATGTGAATCTTAGTTATTACAAAAATATTTATTTTTCGGTATTACGTCTTTATTTTTCGACTAATAGAAACGTGACACGACAAGCATGCGCAAAATTTACTTGTTTTGTTATTTTACTTCTCTTTGTTATTTATAGAGTATGGTTACAAATATGAAATTCGTAATTAACACAGAATCAGAAAGATAATTTTTTTTGGTACTATTGACATGTGCAATTGATGCCAAACTTTTTTTGACCATTCATCAATGTAAAGTCAACAATATCTTTCTAAGCCTCAAGCTTTGAATCATTAAACTTGCGTTTTGACTAAAATGACAGACAATCCTTTGTGGTGACCACCTAAAGTATAGGCTTTGGGGTGAATAATTATTTGAATTGAAAGTTTAACCATCTAGTACTATCTTGTCCAAAACTGACGACATCTTCTTTTGTTCTTTATTTTCCCTAGTTTAGGCTTGTGTTCTAATTTGGTTTTTAAGGTCACAATAGTCCAACTTCAAATATTAATGACTTTTACCATTGTTGTTAGGATTTTATCCTGAATAAATCGACCGAATATGATAACATTTGAGGTTTAAAGTTTTTCCATTTCCTAGATAATCTGTAGATATTCGCAAATTAGGTATATAACTCATAGTCTGCGCAATACATAAAAGAGTTATATATTTTTTAAATTCATAAGGCTCATAGATAATTTACTAGACTCACGGATCTATTCGAGATGATTAATCCCACCTGGAAGGAGTGCAAGTCATCGGTTCAAATCTGTGGTCTAGCAGTCATAGTAATAATAATAATAATTTTTTTTTTGAAAAAAATAGATAGTTTAGTGAAGTGTAAAAGAATCTTAAAACGGATACCATGTATGTGCCCTTATTTGTGTCCATAGCTATCTTCGTTTGTCTGTTCTATAGAAGTGTCTTTCATGCTTGTCTTTGGTTCTAATCTCGCTTGCTTTTTTTTTTTTTTTATGTTATGATTTTTGATTTTTATCTCAACCCTGTAATCTTTTTTAAAGTGCAATAATATCTACTCAAAAAGACGAAACTAGACTTTGAAATAATAGCTGAAAGTGTGCCAAACCTTTCGTTTTCTCTCTTATTCACTGATTTCACGATCATCTTTAACGAACGTCCAATTTTTCACATCGATCATCATCATGTGTAGAAATTAAAACTGACTCAATTTGTGTCGTGCTAAGACTTGGAAAATGTTATCAACCGTCTTAGAACCTATTTTTCTTTTTTCCTTTCACACTTATTTGGTGAAAAATTGACATTTTATGTGTAAATAGATTAAAAAAAATTGACGTTTTATGTCTAAACAGATAAAACTTTCTTTATTCTCTAAAGTGTACCTACAGTGAAATTTTCTTTTCGAAATCGTCAGCAATGTCCAAAGTCATTGGGCTAGCCCATGCATGGCCCATATACGGGCTTAAGACAGACAGGCCATGGAAATTAACTGAAATATCCTTGCGGTGTACAAAGTCATCCCTCAAGCACAATGGGCTAGCCCATACAAGGCCCATAACTAGGCTAAAGACCGATGGTTTCGGTATGGTAAAGTTGGTGCATTGTTCTTGCCGGTAAATTCATTAGGTGTACCCCGACGGAGCTTAAAAATTAGCCCGGTGGACATGCACCGAACTAATCTCCTGTTCGAATAAGTTTTGGGTAAGTAGAATTTAGGCAAATTGTTGGAATTTGTTTTGTGTAAGCTTTCCTGATATTTTTTGATGATATTTTATGTCTGTCAAATATTCTTTTTATAACCTTGCTCAAATACAATGGTCAACCGTTGAGTTTGAGGGGATAGTCAACGCACGTCTGAATACTCTGTAACGAACAAAAGAAAAGTAGAGAAATTTGGAGGACTGTCCCCCCTTTATGGACATATTTGGTGATATATTTATCAAAGAAACTTATTTAATATTAAATCTATTTTGATCTGCATTATCCAAAATACCCGAAGTAGTTTTATTTAATTAAACAAATTTGAAAATTAACAATTTCTAAATCGTAACGTTGAATATTAATATTTGACAAAATAATAGTAGTAACATTTTTGACAAAAATACTAACATACTCACAAAAAAAGTAGTAACATGATAAAAAAAATAATAATAACATAGAATATTGAATAAAATTATGGATCAAACTAGAAACTCATCGAGCATTTTTAAGCAACATGGGAAGTTGACGATGAATTCAAATAAAAATAGTAAACACTAAAACAAAAAATAGTAACATATTCAAATAAAAATAGTAGTAACATTTAAATCTAAATACAGTAACATTTAATCATATCAATAATTCAATCCTAATTAGCTATCAAATTAATTACCTTTCAAACATTGATTGTTCAAAGAACATCCCCAAAATCAATAGATTCGTCGTATAGGTAAAGTCAATTAAGATCATACCCCAAATTCATAATATTCCATCTAAAAACAATAAACACAAAAATTTGAAAGCTTTGAATCATAAACAAATATAAGTCACTCCATCTTCGTCAAGTCTTGGCAAGGTCTTGGGGAAGGTGACCGTAACAATGGTGAGAGATGGTGAGCATGGAAGTCATGAATGTCGAAGTAGTTGCATTGCGGTATCGTTGCATCATTTCCATGCACACTTATTTCAACTGGACACTTGGGAATTCGAAATGAGAGAGGGTTTTCGATTTTGATGCGAAAGGGAGAACAAAAGGATTCGAGATGAGAGATAATTGTCAGAACAGTTTTGATGCAGATAACAAATTGTTATCAGAGAGACTCATATTGCAAGGCAATGTGGAGAAATTCAAACCCTATTGGAAATCAGAAGACAAAGGGAGAGGCATTGTTCTAGGGGTTTGGATTCAATGAATTCAACAATATCTATAGACAAGAAGATGACAAAGGAAGATGGAGATAGACGGAATTGAGACAATCCATGGCCGCAACGAAATAGAACAAAAGATGAAGAGGAAGGGATGAGACGATGTGGAATTATTTGATGTCAAATTTGAATTTAAATTTCAGATTTTTTATGGAAATAATTTTATTGGTAATTTCATTGAGTGGGAATCAAGGAATAATTGCTTGGGAAAGTGATTTAATATTGAAGATTGCTTTCAATGTCATTTTGAAGATATTAAAAAATTTTGAACTTAATTAGTTATTAGTAAGATAAAAAATGGACTTATCACAAAAAAAGTTTCATTGACGGACTAAAATTATTATAAATTCAGTCTCAATTTTTACAAAAAAAAAAATATTATTTTGTAAAAATTGGGATCGAGTCATCCTTAGTGAACTTATAATTATTTGAGTCCGTCAAAAAAACTTATTTGGTATTAAGTCCATTTTTTATCTTACTAATAAGTACTTAAGTCCACTATTTTTTCTAAATATCAACAATACTCTTAGTAGTCTTATTTTGTTCAATTATAAAAATTTTAAATATCTTGAAAGTAACTATAAATTAATTTCTTAAATTATAAATTATTATATTTTAATTCACTCCTAAATTAAAATTAAAATTTATATTTTCCCTCTCTCTCTCTCTCTCTCTCTCTCTCATTAGAAGAAGATCATCACTCTAATACAATAAATATTTTTCCTTAAATATCATTTCTTCATCCATAGCATCAAAATCAATAGGATTTGAAACATTATCAACAATTACCATATCTTATACTGTGTTCTGGTCATTATAAACTTATATATCATTGATTTTCAAAAAAAAAAAAGATTGAAAAATTTGCTCAATGTGCTATTAGTTTGATCCCCAATTTTATTTTTATTTTTTTGATAAATAATCTCCAATTCTTTTCAATATTTCATGTTATTATTTTTTCTAATTGACCGTGTTACTATTTTTTATTGAGCATGTTATTACTTTTTTAGTGTTATTTTTTTAGATGCTGAAGAATTTGAGGTCTATATATATATATATATATATATATATATAGTCCTAACCTATAAATGAATATCTATATAATAAAATAGAGCGGAGTTTGAATTTAAAATTCATCTCAAGTTTTTCGCAGTTGCAATCAATTCTAAACAAAAAGATAAGTTATATCAAAATGTTCATGTTATCCTCTGTTTTTTTTGCGGTTTAGATGAATTCAAATATATTGATCCGACGGATCAAATTCATTCTCAATTTTTGTTTTCCCCCCAAGCCATTTTCCATTTTTAATTACCCCAAATCAAGGCTTTAACTTTTCCCAAATTCAGGCTATCTAATCAGATTCATTCTCAAATTTTGGTTCTAAATCTCCCTTATTTCCTTATAAATATCTTAAGGACCTCAAGTTGTCAAAAACTGGTGGGATGGAACCACTGAGTTGGTTGGTTCTGATACAAATCCAATGCCAATATATTCGGAATGGATTCACTAAGCTTATTATTTAGATACTGCCCCGCCAGTCCAATGCTAATATATATCTAAGCTTAATTCCAATAAGGAAAGATCTAAGCTTAATACTAGTAAGGAAAGATCTCCTCTCACCCTCAAAATGAGATTGCCTTCTCGGCACCTTCTAGCGTTATTGGCGATCAGAGTCGAATTTTTGGTCTCCTCCATTTTGTTGAAGTTTTTGTTTAATTCCACCAAGTGTTTGATTCTAATTTTTTGTTTGATTTTTGATGAACCCGGAATTAACTGGGTTAGACTCAATTAATCAGGAGAGACCCACGTCACCTCTGAGCCCAAGTTATCAAGTTAAGGAAGAGTCTAAGGGAACACCCAAGGAGATCTTTTTCCTTTTTTGTCTCATGCTCCCTCTCCTGCGCAACCTCGTGGAGTCTTTCGCCCTCTTGACTCATGTTCGGCACCCATCAACTCAAGTCTAAGCCTAGGATCCTCCTCCGGCTGAATAGGAGCACGAGGAGAGAATATCGGGATACGCACGAATATCTAATCCTACCATAATTATATTTACTAAAAAGTAGTAACCGCTTTACCAAAGCTATATAATATAACCCCTCCTCACATAAAGGGCATGACCTGTAAGACGTCTCTACACACCAAGTCTATCTCTTCCAAAGTATTATAATTCTCCCAGAGTACATTTTTTCAGTGACTTTTATTTATCAATAAAGATTATCGGCCACCGCTGTCGTTTCCGAGAGTAAAGTAGGTCACCCGCACCGAACCACTATAAATCTTGGTGTTGATTTCTTCTTTACAATTTTGTCATTGATTGCCTATTTACTACTTATTAATTGCATCACTTATATATTCTTGACTGTTGATTTTGCACAATACCGATTTGTACATCATCAATAGTAATTTTTATTTGCTATTAATTTATGTTTGCTATTTTAGTTCGATTCCAACGTCAGTTCAATTTTCACAGAGGCAATCCACCTAATCACGACAAACATCCCAGCTAAAAAGATCTTGGGTTTAAAATTTTTCCTTCAAGTTGATGTACTTTATTTTGATAATTAATGAAATGTTTTTTTTAAATTAAAAAAAAAAACAAATTATGGTTGTAGTTCTCTATGAACTAAACTAATTTCTTGATATGTAGGATGGCATGGGCTAACTGCTAAAGTTTGATAATTTTTTCTAGACACAAATTATTGCGCACCTACAGTCTGACAAAATGTAGATTTGGATTTGTTCTTTTTTTTTATGCACTCTTTTTTTATTTGAAATGCCTAATTCGTATTTCATAGTGTCGCAGTCACAATGGAGTTCCTACCTATCATGATCAAAAGATACATTGGATCAATTAATATGTGGGATTTTTTTTGGTGAGCAATCATTTGGTTGCTTATGTTTTGAAAATTTGGTAGTAGTAATGTTGTCATGTATTTCTATCGGTGGGTTTTTTTTTTTTTTTTTGGCAATTTTTANCCTCTATCATTCGGACCAACGGTTTCTCTGCCGAGTGTTTCCTATGAGCTTGGGAGATTCTTCGATGAAGTGGTTTGAGGCACTTCCCCGCAACAGTATCGGGTCCTGGAAGGAATTGACTAAGCAGTNTTTTTTTTTTTTTGGCAATTTTTATTGATTTCTTTACTAGTTTATGTACAATCATGTAGCAAAGTATCTATTGATTACTTGGGTAGATCATGTCTACTCTTTTTATGTGATGTATCTATGAAATGACTACTAGTCTTTGTTTGGCAGGGTTATGTGTTTAAATTAATGCCCATGCCCGAAGGCTTATCATAAGGTTAGGCTTATTATTGTTTCTGATGGGACTTTTCTGAAAAACCCTATGATGAAGACACGTGTTCTCGGTGTTATTAAAACACTTTTGCTAAGATCAAGCACCATCGGCGCACAAAGGTCCTCGCCCTCAGAGGTAATCGTCATATAGGATCATGCATTCAGTATGTTTTACAACCGACACGTGGCCTCGGTCTGATATGGTACCTCGGTCGGTATCCCCTCCCTCGGTTCCGAGATCAGCCTCTCCTCGGTGCCGAGGTGTACCATCCTAGACGCCTCCTCTACTCCAGGATAAGCTATTGACGTACATGTCATTAGCCTAGGCTATTCATCATGACCTCGTCTTACACAATTAGTGTCAGAACGTACTGGAATGCAGGGACCACAACCAATGAGGGATGGACGCGTGGCATATGATATCACATCGAAGACAGAGAAACCGCATGTCGTTGCTGACACACGACTTGGGAAAGCAAACTATTAATTACACCATTCCCTTGATGAGACCGCATTCAATGCGGTAAGACTCGGAAATGAAAGGCAATAAATGCTCCTAATACAGAGCATTTATTGCATCCTCCCCGAGAGGAGTACATTGTACCGTCGGCATCCCGATGACCCAGCATTGATTGCTCGGGACCCCGAGCAGTTAAGAAGAGAAGACATTCCTCATCAGAATCAGTGCGCACACTGCCTGTACCTAATGATCACCTACTGACTACACTGACAGCAATCATGAGCTTTTGAGGTATAAATACTCCTTGCAAAAGGCAAGACGGGTATGCAACAAAAAACTCTTTACTACAATACACACTCAGTGTTTTCTCCTTCCTCTCTCTTTCTCAAAGACTGACTAGATCGTCGGAGGGGATACGCCGGAAAACACTCCGGCGCCCTTCTAACTTGTTCTTCTTTGTTCCAGGAACCTCTTTCAGCCTTACTGGATCGTTCTTCCGCTCCCCCAGGGTCTCCCGTTGCCGTTCCAGGTTACCACCGGACCTCGCAGGCTGTTCCAAGCAGCGTGGTTGGTCACTCAACTGGCTCACTCGAGTTCACCAAGGGAGAGATCTGTTCTCGTTTTTTATATTGTGCAGGATCTTGCACGCACAATCTGGCGCCGTCTGTGGGAAACGACTAGTTTTCCTAGTTTTTTCTCTATAAAGAACAGTGACCATGGTGAACACTCGACAGAAAGGGAAAGGACCCCACCAAAGGAGTCTCGAGTTACAAGCTCCCTGTCATCACGGAGGAAGGGATCACACCGATATGAATAAAAGTGCCTCTACTCGGTCAAGAGGGGTTACCCCTCAAACCAGTATGGGAATCAGGTCAGGGGGATCAGCCCCCTTGGCTCGTCAGCTGGCGGAGGTGATTGAAGAAAAGTTTGGCGATAGATTACGACAGCTGGAAAAGGACAATGTAAACGTCCTAAGCCGGCTCAACGAGTTTGCCGCCTCTGGCGAAGGGTCGAGGGATTCATTCCTTTCTCGTGGGCTTCCCGCCCGGGAGGCGGAAACGAAGGATCTAAGAAACCACCTAAACAACAAAGCAGAAAGCTCTAGGGCCCCAAAGCGACCCAGAGCCGGCGAGCATCATCATGACAACCATTCAAGGAAAGCAAGGCCATTGGCCCTGGACGACCTCCGGCGAGGTTTGTCTAGACGGAGGAAGGGAGATGAATCCGAGGAGGACTCAACCCAATCCACACGACGCCCAGGAAATGAGGGGCTTACCGATGAACTCAAGGACTTCAGAAGGCATCCCGTCAGGGAAGAAATTGATCTCAGAGCCCGGTTAGACTCCAGGAGAAAGGGTAAGGCTGTCCAGGATGAGGCCGAGGACGAAGTCATACAAACACCCTTTACGAGGGAGATCGGTGAGATGGAGGTTTCAAGAAAGTTTGTCGTGCCGCGGTTCAAAACTTATGACGGGCGGTCCGATCCCGAAGCCCATGTCAGGCAATACAAGCAGATGATGTCCCTCTATCATTCGGACCAACGGTTTCTCTGCCGAGTGTTTCCTATGAGCTTGGGGGACTCTGCGATGAAGTGGTTCGAGGCGCTTCCCCCCAACAGTATTGGGTCCTGGAAGGAATTGACTAAGCAGTTCCTGGCTCGATTCATTACGGGGAGTAAGCGCCCCAAAGACATTGGATCATTGCTGACCCTCAGACGGAGGGAATCCGAGACTCTTCGCCAGTACGCCATCCGATACTGGGAAGAGGTTAATGAGGTAGAAGGCTGCTCGGAGGTCATGGCAGCAACATCTTTCCGGCTCGGCTTGGCAAGGGACACGGACCTGTACCGATCCCTGACCAAGAAGACTCCCTCGGATATGGGGGAACTAATGGCCCGGATAAACAAATACTCGAGGGTTGAGGACGAGATGGGAAGCAGCAAAGGCCGAGCCCTCCAATCTAAGAGAAAAGAGAAGGAGCGGGAAGATATTCCCCGAAAGGGATTGTTACCCCCTCCAGGGGGTTCGTCCAAAGGAGTTCACACTGTGTTCAAGGAACCCATCTTCAAGTTGCTCCATAAAATCAAGCACGAGCCGTTCTTCAAATGGCCGCCCAGGATGCAGAGCGACCCCTCCACCCGTGATCAAAAGGTTAGGTGTTCCTATCACCGGGATTTCGGGCATCGCACCGAAAGCTGCAGGGTGTTCAAATCGTTCTTGGAAAGATTGGTCCGAGACGGATATTTGAAAGAGTACATAGAGCCCAGGCTAGAAGAGAGACAAACCCTTGCCCCGATCGAGGAGCCAGACAACATCATAGATGTCATCCATATATGTCCCCTGGATCGCCCCACGTCCAAGGAACTCGAGTCCGAGCTCAAGAGGGTAGCTTTTACGAGGAAGGTAGCCGAGGTTGATGTAGGGCCACCAAGTAAAAGGGCCAGGACGGGTGAGCTTGACATTACATTCTCCAACGCGGATTTGACAGGCANACTCTTTACTACAATACACACTCAGTGTTTTCTCCTTCCTCTCTCTCTCTCTCTCTCTCTCTCTCTCTCGNAAATACTCCTTGCAAAAGGCAAGACGGGTATGCAACAAAAAACTCTTTACTACAATAATCACTCAGTGTTTTCTCCTTCCTCTCTCTTTCTGANATTTGACAGGCATAGTGACTCCCCATAACGACGCCCTTGTCTTGACCCTAAGGATAGGGAAATTCGATGTCAAAAGAATTTTGATAGACTCTGGAAGCTCATCGGAGGTGATGTACTTCGAAACTTTGAAACAGATGGGTCTTGGCCCCAAAGACCTCACCAAAGTTAGGACACCTCTAATCGGGTTCAACGGCTCATTCGCCCTGCCCGTGGTNAGGGTCTCCCATTGCCGTTCCAGGTTACCACCGGACCTCGCAGACTGTTCCAAGCAGCGTGTCTAGTCACTCAACCAGTTCACTCGAGTTCACCAAGGGAGAGATCTGTTCTCATTTTTTATATTGTGCAGGAGATTGCACGCACAATTTGGCGCCGTCCGTGGGAAACGACTAGTTTTCCTAGTTTTTTTCTCTATAAAGAACAGTGACCATGGTGAACACTCGACAGAAAGGGAAAGGACCCCATCAAAGGAGTCTCGAGTTACAAGCTCCCTGTCATCACGGAGGAAGGGATCACACCAATATGAATAAAAGTGCCTCTACTCGATCAAGAGGGGTTACCCCTCAAACCAGTATGGGAATCAGGTCAGGGGGATCAGCCCCCTTGGCTCGTCAGCTGGCGGAGGTGATTGAGGAAAAGTTTGGCGACAGATTACGTCAGCTGGAAAAGGACAATGTAAACGTCCTAAGCCGGCTCAACGAGTTTGCCGCCTCTGGCGAAGGGTCGAGGGATTCATTCCTTTCTCGTGGGCTTCCCGCCCGGGAGGCGGAAACGAAGGATCTAAGAAACCACCTAAACAACAAAGCAGAAAGCTCTAGGGCCCCAAAGCGACCCAGAGCCGGCGAACATCATCATGACAACCATTCAAGGAAAGCAAGGCCATTGGCCCTGGACGACCTCCGGCGAGGTTTGTCTAGACGGAGGAAGGGAGATGAATCCGAGGAGGACTCAACCCAATCCACACGACGCCCAGGAAATGAGGGGCTTACCGATGAACTCAAGGACTTCAGAAGGCATCCCGTCAGGGAAGAAATTGATCTCAGAGCCCGGTTAGACTCCAGGAGAAAGGGTAAGGCTGTCCAGGATGAGGCCGAGGACGAAGTCATACAAACACCCTTTACGAGGGAGATCGGTGAGATGGAGGTTTCAAGAAAGTTTGTCGTGCCGCGGTTCAAAACTTATGACGGGCGGTCCGATCCCGAAGCCCATGTCAGGCAATACAAGCAGATGATGTCCCTCTATCATTCGGACCAACGGTTTCTCTGCCGAGTGTTTCCTATGAGCTTGGGGGACTCTGCGATGAAGTGGTTCGAGGCGCTTCCCCCCAACAGTATTGGGTCCTGGAAGGAATTGACTAAGCAGTTCCTGGCTCGATTCATTACGGGGAGTAAGCGCCCCAAAGACATTGGATCATTGCTGACCCTCAGACGGAGGGAATCCGAGACTCTTCGCCAGTACGCCATCCGATACTGGGAAGAGGTTAATGAGGTAGAAGGCTGCTCGGAGGTCATGGCAGCAACATCTTTCCGGCTCGGCTTGGCAAGGGACACGGACCTGTACCGATCCCTGACCAAGAAGACTCCCTCGGATATGGGGGAACTAATGGCCCGGATAAACAAATACTCGAGGGTTGAGGACGAGATGGGAAGCAGCAAAGGCCGAGCCCTCCAATCTAAGAGAAAAGAGAAGGAGCGGGAAGATATTCCCCGAAAGGGATTCCAACCCCCTCCAGGGGGTTCGTCCAAAGGAGTTCACACTGTGTTCAAGGAACCCATCTTCAAGTTGCTCCATAAAATCAAGCACGAGCCGTTCTTCAAATGGCCGCCCAGGATGCAGAGCGACCCCTCCACCCGTGATCAAAAGGTTAGGTGTTCCTATCACCGGGATTTCGGGCATCGCACCGAAAGCTGTAGGGTGTTCAAATCGTTCTTGGAAAGATTGGTCCGAGACGGATATTTGAAAGAGTACATAGAGCCCAGGCCAGAAGAGAGACAAGCCCTTGCCCCGACCGAGGAGCCAGACAACATCATAGATGTCATCCATATATGTCCCCTGGATCGCCCCACGTCCAAGGAACTCGAGTCCGAGCTCAAGAGGGTAGCTTTTACGAGGAAGGTAGCCGAGGTTGATGTAGGGCCACCAAGTAAAAGGGCCAGGACGGGTGAGCTTGACATTACATTCTCCAACGCGGATTTGACAGGCATAGTGACTCCCCATAACGACGCCCTTGTCTTGACCCTAAGGATAGGGAAATTCGATGTCAAAAGAATTTTGATAGACTCTGGAAGCTCATCGGAGGTGATGTACTTCGAAACTTTGAAACAGATGGGTCTTGGCCCCAAAGACCTCACCAAAGTTAGGACACCTCTAATCGGGTTCAACGGCTCATTCGCCCTGCCCGTGGTGAAAATCACATTGCCAGTTGTCACTGGTCCCTTTATCATCGACACCGAGTTTGTTGTGATCGATAGGGACTCTCCCTACAACGTGATTATAGGGTNAGTTTTCCTAGTTTTTTTCTCTATAAAGAACAGTGACCATGGTGAACACTCGACAGAAAGGGAAATGACCCCATCAAAGGAGTCTTGAGTTACAAGCTCCCTGTCATCACANATGCGTTGGGAGCGGTGCACTCCACTTTCCACCAGAAATTAAAATTCGCCACACCAGAAGGTATCATGGAGATCCGGGGGAACCAAGCATCCGCGAAAAACTGTTTTTATTCAGCCGTTCTAGCCGGGGCGTTCATCCAGGAGAAGGGGCGAGCACCAGAAGAGATTATGGAAAAATAGCAATTACAGTCCACGCGTCCAGGAATGGATGGCCCCCGGATAGACCCAACTGAGCGGTCGATAGAAGACCTCCGGAAGGTGCCCTTGATAGAGGGAGAAGAAGAGAAGTATTTCCTAGTTGGAACCTCAATGCCCACAGCCGAACAAGAGGAGATGATCGAGTTCCTAAGGGNTCCCGTCAGGGAAGAAATTGACCTCAGAGCCCGGTTAGACTCCAGGAGAAAGGGTAAAGCTGTCCAGGATGATGCCGAGGACGAAGTCATACAAACACCCTTTACGAGGGAGATCAGTGGGATGGAGGTTTCAAGAAATTTTGTCGTGCCGCGGTTCAAAACTTATGACGGGCGGTCCGATCCCAAAGCCCATGTCAGGCAATACAAGCAGATGATGTCCCTCTATCATTCGGACCAACGGTTTCTCTGCCGAGTGTTTCCTATGAGCTTGGGAGATTCTTCGATGAAGTGGTTTGAGGCACTTCCCCGCAACAGTATCGGGTCCTGGAAGGAATTGACTAAGCAGTTCCTGGCTCGATTCATTACGGGGAGTAAGCGCCCCAAAGACATTGGATCATTGCTGACCCTCAGACGGANTCACAGATCTTAACAAGGCATGTCCCAAGGACGACTACCCCCTGCCAAAGGTGGACCAGCTGGTAGATGCCACAGCCGGATATGAACGAATGGACTTTCTGGATGCCCGAGCAGGATATCATCAGATCTCTCTCTATCCTCCGGATCAGGAAAAGACAGCATTTATCACTCCGAAGGGAGTTTACTGTTACAAAGTGATGCCGTTTGGACTAAAGAACACCGGGGCAACATACCAAAGACTGATGAATCGGATGTTCAAAAAGCAGATCGGCAACACCATGGAGGTCTACATAGATGATATGCTGGTAAAGAGCAAACGGAGTTGTGATCATCTGACAGATTTGGCGGATACCTTCTCCACCCTCAGGGAGTATGGGCTGAAGCTGAATGCGGCAAAGTGCGTTTTCGGAGTGGAATCAGGTAAATTCCTCGGATACCTGGTTAGTCAACGAGGAATCGAAGCCAACCCGGATCAGATTCAAGCGATCCTGGACATCCGGAGCCCCCGCACTGTCCGAGAAGTCCAGAAACTCACAGGGATGCTGGCTGCACTGAACCGTTTCGTCTCACGCTCCTCGGACAAATGCAAACCCTTTTTCGGAGCAATCAAGAGTGCTGGGAAGAATATGTGGAGCCAGGGGTGCGAGGACGCCCTGGCTAGAATCAAGGAATACCTAAGGACTCTTCCAACCTTGTCCGTCCCCATCCAGGGGGAGATGCTGTTCTTGTACCTGGCAGTATCTGAGTTCGCGGTAAGCGGGGTACTTATCCGTGAGCATGAGCACCGCCAGAAGCCGATTTACTATATAAGCAAAGCACTCCTGGACGCGGAGACAAGATATCTACCCCCTAGAGAAACTGGCTCTATCTCTGGTCACCACTGCAAGGAAACTGCGGCATTATTTCCAGGCGCACCCAATCACTGTCCTTACCGATCAGCCCTTGAAAGCGATCTTGAGGAAAGCGGAACTCTCCGGAAGGATTTCCAAGTGGGCAGTAGAGTTGGGGGA
>CAUOFW020000803.1:386098-399965 GCA_963454935.2 Ilex paraguariensis | reverse complement strand
TGATTAGGTCGGCAAAGTTCACCAGCGACCGAGGGGGAGGAGCTGTTTCCCGAGCAGGAATATCTGCACAAACAAAAAAGTAGTCAAGAACATGAGAAGTCTGGAGAAAGAAATAATAAACTCAAAGGAACCGACGTACTTGTGGTTCTTCATTCCAGAGGGCATAACAAGTCATTATACTTGGGACCAACACCTCTCTGCCAAGATCCCTTGAAGATAAGAATATCATCCTTGTACTCCTTGTCCGAGTCGGGAAGATGAGTTACAAGGTACATGGAGGGGTCCCTAGCTTTGAGGTAGAAGTGTTGGTGAGGCATGACTTTTAGGAGGGAATAACAAAAAAGGAGATCGTTGAGCCCAATATTTACCCCGAGGCGCCTATTGAGCTCTAAGACCCCCATAATTATTCGGAAAATATTAAGGCAACATTGCCCGGGGAAGAGGNCTGTTGCGGAGGAGCAGGGGGTAACCCACGGCCTCTCCCGCTTTGCTGTTGAGCGGAAGGTGCCCTGGATCCCTAACCGAGGCCATCGTGCCGATGTTTGACCCTTCTTTCCTCCTCTACCTGAGGATCCCGGTCACGCACTTGACCCCGATTGAGAACTCTTGAGGATGGGGTGGAACTGGTCTTTGCAGAGGGGGCGCCGCCGGTCGATCCTCGACCCCTCCCGGCTGCAAGGGCTTGTCTTTGCCTCAGGAACCCCAGGTCGATGCGAGGCGTGCTAGACATCGCTACCTTGAGGGCGTCTAAAGATTGAAGAACTTGAAAGTCTGGCCACAAGTCTCCTCCCGAAGTCCCCACCTCGGCGTCCGAAGGAACAACGTCCTCTCTGACCCCGAGCTCTTCGACTACTCCCTCTACCTCTGCCTCCGAAGCCCGATCCAGGTCTTCCTCCAAGTTTTCCTTGNGATGAGTCTGCTGGCTTTAAGACTTTAAGGAAGAATGGGCAGTCGACGATGGAAGAAAAAAGAAATCTCGGGCGAAGATTCAAGAAGAGGCTCTCTTGAGGAAGTTCAGAATGACAAAACAAGAAAAATGGAAGAGGAGCCCCATTTATATAGAGGCAATTTTCATCATTGGGCACGAAAAATGAAACGGCGCATTTAATGCGCACGACATCCCAAGCTGGGGAAAGCGGCTCGAGGCAATGATGAAGCATTGGTGGTTGTTGGAAAATCCTTTGTCTCCTTACGACGCGTGTCCTCGGTGTCAGAAAATTGAAGGCTGGGGGGCAGTTGATGGGACTTTTCTGAAAAATCCTATGATGAAGACACGTGTCCTCGGTGTTACTAAAATACTTTTGCTAAGATCAAGCACCATCGGCGCACAAAGGTCCTCGCCCCCGAGGTAATCGTCATATAGGATCATACATTCAGTATGTTTTACAATCGACACGTGGCCTCGGTCTGATATGGTACCTCGGTCGGTATCCCTTCCCTCGGTTCCGAGATCAGCCTCTCCTCGGTGTCGAGGTGTACCATCCTAGACGCCTCCTCTACTCCAGGATAAGCTATTGACGTACAGGTCATTAGCCTAGGCTATTCATCATGACCTCGTCTTACACAATTAATGTCAGAACGTACTGGAATGCAGGAGCCACAACCAATGAGGGATGGACGCGTGGCACATGATATCACATCGAAAACAGAGAAACCGCATGCCGTTGCTGACACGCGACTTGGGAAAACAAACTATTAATTACACCATTCCCTTGATGAGACCGCATTCAATGCGGTAAGGCTCGAAAATGAAAGGCAATAAATGCTCCTAATATAGAGCATTTATTGCATCCTCCCCGAGAGGAGTACATTGTACCGTCGGCATCCCGATGACCCAGCATTGATTGCTCGGGACCCCGAGCAGTTAAGAAGAGAAGACATTCCTCATCAGAATCAGTGCGCACACTGCCTGTACCTAATGATCACCTACTGACTACACTGACAGCAATCATGAGATTTTGAGGTATAAATACTCCTTGCAAAAGGCAAGATGGGTATGCAACAAAAAACTTTTTACTACAATACTCACTCAGTGTTTTTTCCTTCCTCTCTCTTTCTGAAAGACTGACTAGATCGTCGGAGGGGATACGCCGAAAAATACTCCGGCGCCCTTCTAACTTGTTCTTCTTTGTTCCAGGAACCTCTTTCAGCCTTACTGGATCGTTCTTCCGTTCCCCCAAGTTCTCCCATTGCCGTTCCAGGTTACCACCGGACCTCGCAGGCTGTTCCAAGCAGCGTGTCTAGTCACTCAACCGGTTCACTCGAGTTCACCAAGGGAGAGATCTGTTCTCGTTTTTTATATTGTGCAGGATCTTGCACGCACAGTTTCTAACCACACTGAAATGTTTTTGAGCACATTGAACTAATATTAATCAAATTTGTTTCCTTTTGTTTAATCTTTCATTCAATGTTCAATTAATTTTCAATTTATTCAGGATTATGTCTATTGCTCTCACCCCCTTGCAGGAGCAGCAATTGCAATAGTCAATAAAATAAGGTATTTTTAATGATTTTATAACATTATTTTTTGGGTAGACAAAAATTTACTTGCTTTTAACAATTAATAACTTTGTAGTATTCGATTTCTGTGGAATTTTATAAACATGTAAAAAGGATTGGTTCTATTAGTGGGATCGTAGAATTGTTTACTTTATCTCTATAGAAATGGCGTGAATATGTAAATTTGGACAAACACAAAAAATTGCTATGGCTTAAACCAATAAAAGCTCCAATTTATGCTTATAGCTCTTATGAACATGTAAAAAGTCCAATTTTGTTTGAGTTTATGTTGTTTGGTATAGAAATAGTATTAAATGTGTAATTTTGAGCAAAAAATAATATTTTATTTTTGGGCCTTACAAATCTGAAAAAAAAAATGTGTAAGATTGCGTATTTTTATATTTATGATACATAAATTGTGTTCATATTTATGTTTTGAGTATTATTGTTGTCGTAGAGAGCTAAAAACTTAGTCTTCTAAGACATTATATACTTGATTTGAGTTGTGTTTAGTTAATAAATGTTTGATTATATAAATTGCGTACAAAGATTGTTATTGCTTAGTGTTCATGTTTGTAGATGACATTTTGTTAAGTTTTTTTTTAAAATAATAGTGGGTGTATATTGATTGACGTTTTTTTTCTCAATTTTTTTATTGACGATTTTTTGTGTAATGTTGGCTTATATTGATTGGAGATTTTTCTCAATTTTTTGATTGACAAATTTTTGTATTTTATAGTTTCTCCGAGTATGAGCATTACTTATGATTTTTTAATTTGTTACAAAGTATTTTCAGATACAGATAATTACTAGTAGATAGATATGAGAATTTTTTTTTTTCAATGTTAGTCAAACTCCTTAAATTTAGGAGTTTTTAATTTTTAATTTTACTTTATTTTTAAAGGGAAGAGATAGTCTGATAAAATTGATAAAAAACGAATTTCATAATAAATAAATTTTTTTAACAGATTTAAATTCAAACATGTGCAAATAAGAGAGGACCTACCTCCAAAATTTTCTATTATTTTTGTAAGATTCGACTTAAAACGGACAAGAGGAAGCACAATGGGCTAGCCCATACAAGGCCCATAATTAGGCTAGAGACCAACGGTTCATGGAAGTTAAACTGCAATCTCTCTCTCTTTCTCTCCCTCCTCTGGTCTTACTCCCCATCCTGCTATAGACTTGAACAACACATCTTCAAAGCCCAATCCTTTAGGCTGACAGGTATTGGATTTCGATTCTTTCAGTTCCATTTTTTGTAAATTCGAGTCAAGTTCATTAGGTACTGAACTTTTATCTGCCTAACCTAGCTGGATTCCTGATCGACCTCCATTTCAACTCTCATAGCGTCCAATTTGAGGGGGTTGAGTCAACGAACATGTGGAGAAGCAAAAGGGTGTCATTTTCGATCATATACATTTGCATCTTCTGTTGGGCATTCTGTATTATTAGTGTCTACGCTCAAGACCCAGAATTCGGATCAGCTCGAGTCGTCTTCCAGGTTCATCCCTCAACATTTATGATCTTATCTTCTCCCCGTGTATGTATTTTGAGGAAATCGCCAAATTCAAGAAATTTGTTGCTATGATTTCATTAGATATAATTAATTTGGGGTTATTGCTATTGGAATTTCATTCTAGGAATTGGTATGAATTGATGAGTTTCAATGTGTTAATATTAGAAAGTATACGCGGGTAAGTTTTAATTTTGTTGCTGATGAGGTTTTTGATGAATTTTGGATGCAGACAAATTATGGGGATATTGAATTTGGTTTCTATCCTAGTGTGGCACCCAAAACCGTTGACCACATTTTCAAGGTTGTTCGTTTGGGATGTTACAATACCAATCACTTCTTCCGGGTAGTAACATAGTTCTGAGGAGAATATATATTTTGATGAGCTTATAATAGTAATATCTTTCATATGGGTAACCAAATTTCTAAACTGAATGCAGGTTGATCAGGGTTTTGTTGCCCAAGTGGCAGATGTTGTGGGTGGAAGAACCGCTCCTATGAATGATGAGCAAAGAATGGAAGCTGAGAAGACTGTTGTTGGTGAATTTAGTGATGTCAAACATGTAAGGGGCATTCTTTCTATGGGGAGGTAAAGTAGTTGGTAGCAGTTTCTGTGTGATCAGTTATATTAGTTGTTCTCTTAAGTTTGTTATTGTTATGGTTCTCAACCGTTTCACATGGTGTTCTTTACTTTGTGTGCTTGACTGCTTTAGTGGTGTTAACTAAGTTATGCTAGTATTTAGTTAGGAGTGCACAATTTAGTAATTATCCATATTGGTCATGGAATACAATCTTATTTCTAGCAAGATTTACTCATATGCTGAATAAAATCGATCACACGAAGTCTACCATAATATTCCATTTATTTTGAATCCTGGTATTTTGCTCCAGTACATAATTTTAAACTAGACATCTAATCAATGTTACCTAGATTGCAGATCGCCTTGGTACGTAGGGGTACGAGTATATGGTATGACACTTTCTTTGATACACGATACGATGGGGGTTGATTTAGCTGATACGATTTTTTGGGTCGCAATTCGTTTTGGAACTCATATGTAGATCCTTTTTATTACTATACAACATTATATATTACAGAACATTTATAAACATAAAGTTAGTTACCATTTATTTTATAGTTGTGCTTGATTTTCTAGNATTGGTATGAATTGATGAGTTTCAATGTGTTAATATTAGAAAGTATACGCGGGTAAGTTTTAATTTTGTTGCTGATGAGGTTTTTGATGAATTTTGGATGCAGACAAATTATGGGGATATTGAATTTGGTTTCTATCCTAGTGTGGCACCCAAAACCGTTGACCACATTTTCAAGGTTGTTCGTTTGGGATGTTACAATACCAATCACTTCTTCCGGGTAGTAACATAGTTCTGAGGAGAATATATATTTTGATGAGCTTATAATAGTAATATCTTTCATATGGGTAACCAAATTTCTAAACTGAATGCAGGTTGATCAGGGTTTTGTTGCCCAAGTGGCAGATGTTGTGGGTGGAAGAACCGCTCCTATGAATGATGAGCAAAGAATGGAAGCTGAGAAGACTGTTGTTGGTGAATTTAGTGATGTCAAACATGTAAGGGGCATTCTTTCTATGGGGAGGTAAAGTAGTTGGTAGCAGTTTCTGTGTGATCAGTTATATTAGTTGTTCTCTTAAGTTTGTTATTGTTATGGTTCTCAACCGTTTCACATGGTGTTCTTTACTTTGTGTGCTTGACTGCTTTAGTGGTGTTAACTAAGTTATGCTAGTATTTAGTTAGGAGTGCACAATTTAGTAATTATCCATATTGGTCATGGAATACAATCTTATTTCTAGCAAGATTTACTCATATGCTGAATAAAATCGATCACACGAAGTCTACCATAATATTCCATTTATTTTGAATCCTGGTATTTTGCTCCAGTACATAATTTTAAACTAGACATCTAATCAATGTTACCTAGATTGCAGATCGCCTTGGTACGTAGGGGTACGAGTATATGGTATGACACTTTCTTTGATACACGATACGATGGGGGTTGATTTAGCTGATACGATTTTTTGGGTCGCAATTCGTTTTGGAACTCATATGTAGATCCTTTTTATTACTATACAACATTATATATTACAGAACATTTATAAACATAAAGTTAGTTACCATTTATTTTATAGTTGTGCTTGATTTTCTAGTATCTAAAACAATATATAATTATAAATCTATATACATGTAGTTAATTAATATGTATTTTGTATTTGTGCTACATGTTCTAAATCGAATTGATTTAGGGTTAGTAGTACAATTTGTGGTTGTCCATTTTGGTGATCTGGATCGCGAACTCATATCGTTTGGGATCGATGTACCTAGATTGTAGGTCATTTAGGGTTTAGTGAATTGTGGTAACGATTATAAATCACATGAATGGAGTACTCAGAATAGTGAATTCATATGTGCAAAAGTATCACACACACACAATGTACATATATGTATAATATATAAACGCCAGTTTTATAGTACACCACGAAAGGTCGAATATAGTACTGTGGAGTGTGGAGGTGTAGAGGCATACAATTAGGCAAAGTGCATGAAGTAAATGGCAGGAATGCATTAACTGAAAACATGTTATCCTAGGATTGAAAAAGAAATTGCTTTTCTATCTCAAAAATTTTATTTCTAGTTTCTACGCTTCGAACTTCTCTAGTCATCATAACTATGAGGTGAATCATTCACAAATCTGCGGTGCTTCATCTAGGTATGCTGATCCGGACAGTGGCTCATCCTCATTTTCAATACTTCTTGGAAATGCCCCTCACCTTGATGGCCAGGTATGTTATCCATAGTTTGTATGTCAATAATTATTTCTAACCACTTATACCATGGTTTCTGTCAATTATTCCCGGATGGACTTCTTCCAGTATGCAATATTTGGTAAAGTTACCAAAGGAGATGAGACCCTGAAAAAGCTTGAGGAACTTCCTACTCGTCGGGAAGGGATCTTTGTGATGGTATATATCTTTCACTTTTTGATTTCTCAGTAGGTTTAGGATGATTGATCTCACTTAAGAGGGGAATCTAAATTGTGCGTGATCATCATTTGAGACTAAATTATAAAGAGCCATTTGTTAAAAACCTAAATGGTTGTTGTCATCCTTGGGAACTTCTTGTGCCTTCATGGACATTTTCTGTAATGGAAGGTCCCGTCATTGTGCGAACCTTACTGGTTATGGGAGTAGAGTGAAAGAGATACTTGTGTCGTGGAAGACTTGAAGTAGATATTTATCCATCCTTGACCTTTCTACCATGAGGACATCTATCTCCCATTCATGTGGAATAGACCAGGGAACCAGTCATTATGTTCTCTCAAGGAGCCCAACAGTGGATAGTATAAACCATTGACAAGACTGAAATTATATTCTCATGACCATCAGATGCTTAATATAACTTGGCTCTTTTTAATATTTTGAATTGCAATCTCTTTACTACCTGATGTGGGAGACCAAAGTTAAGGATGAACCTAATACATCATCTCTGATTCTAGTCTTCTTTTTCACTTAGTTGTGTGACTTGTTTCTAATGGATGCAGCCTACTTGTTCCAGCTGAATTTACTTATTGAATTCAATACTCCTATAAACATGTTCTTCAAGTTTGAATTGTTTTAATCAATTTAAGCTTTCTGTGATTAACTGATTGATTGTTTTGCTTATATTTTTTCAGCCAACTGAGCGCATTACCATTCTGTCATCATACTATTATGGTGAGAATCTTGTGGCCTACTAATCCATTTTTTGTATATATACTTATATGTGGTCGTTGCTTATATCAACAATGGTCTATCATGGGATATAATCTTGCACCTTCACCAATTGAGTGGCTTACAGATGCCACTTGAGCTATGAGCTTGTAAATATGAATCCACCACGTGTTGTGGTTTGTTTCTTCTATGTTCCGCACTCTTTGGCTTGCTGCTGTACAGAGAAAAATAGATGTAACTTGTTCTTGCTTGTACAAGTTTGCTAAACACATAACATTAGTACTTGAACACTTTCCATAACGAGTTGTAGTAAAAAATGTTCTATTGTGTACCAGTGATTCCTCTTTTGTTCCCAGAAATTCTCTCTTCCCATGGATATTGAAATAATCTGAAGATGATAGCAGTCACAAGTTTTGGGTTGTCTTGTTTGATTGTTCTAACAAGTTGACAGTCCAGAAAATATGAGTTAAGGATCTTTTTTCTCATGAAGTTCCCCTAATTGGTCTTTAGGTTGTAGGAAATCTACACCAACTTTGGCTGACTATAATTTCAACTTCCTGGCTTGCAATTCTGTATTTTGCTGTTCTCTGCTCCTTTTCCTAAATTTAATGTTTATGAGATTTTTGAGGATACAGGCACGAGATTTTGTTGGAACAAAAGCTGCATATTGAAGTATAGTAGTAAAAACTGTCCTTGACTTAGCCTAAAGCACAAAACCTACTCATTCCTCTACACTTACAGAAGCTAGGCAGTGATGAGTCTTAGTTGCAGCGTGGAACACATGATTTGTTTGTAATCTCATTCATCCAGCTTTTTTTTTTTTTGTGACATTGTCCTTGTGGTGCGTCTAACTAATCAATTTAGAAGCTGAAAGAAAGTAAAGCTTATGCAGTCAAAAATTGAGTCTTCCTATGTCAGAACACGTGAGCTTTGTTAACCATAGCCTCTGCTTAGATTCATTATGCTATTTTCGAAACCTTCATTTTGGTTACAAAAGTCTAATGCCATAATCAATGGTGACAAAGGCAAACCCAAACCCAAACCCATAGCAAATATGCTATAGCTTTAAGTTCATGTCCAATTATTTTTCATCTCACCAAAGCAATTTCAATGTTGAGCTCTGTCTTCATTCAATTTAACAAGCCTACCACCTTTCAAATTTGTGGTAGGATGATAGACATAAGTGTTTTTTTTTGTCACCTTTCTGCTATGACAAAGTTGGTAAAAAGGAACTTACATTATGTGTTGAAGAGGTTCATGAGCATTCAGTGGTTTGCAGAAACTATCATGCAAGCAAGGAGTTTGGTCTTTGCTATTAGGTTGGCGGGTAGATTTAGTTACTCTAAAGTGAACCAACACAATACAGTCTACCAACAAATTATTGTTACTATTATCCAATCGTAGTGAAAAAGATTTTGTTTGAGTCAAGTAGGCATTAACGGGCAATCTTAGGGGAGCTCAATCAACATATCTTAGGTGAAATCCCTCAGCTTGTTCGTGGATATCAGGTAAAAGGGACATTATTCAGTCAGTTGTTCCCATTTTTTGGTTTTTTATAAATTTTACTGTTTTTATTTCAAGATACCACAATGGAAACTTGTGAACAAGAGAAGTCATCATTGAAAAGGAGGCTTTCTGCATCATTTGTTGAAATTGAAAGACAGGTATAGTTGTTCCAAGCTCCATATAATTCAACTCAAGCTTATGATTCACTTTAGTGTGGACTCTCAGCGACTGTTATTTGCAGAGGATGAAATGCTTCCCGTGAAGAAGCAGGCAAGAGCCAGTTAAAGGAGGAACTAATTTTACCATTGCTGGTAAGTCATCATCCAGACCTTGAGGTTTTTAGTTTGATAACTTGACAAAAATTATTATCAATATCAGATTTAGAATGTTGGGGAATGCTGACAAACTGAAGTTTCTGTTTAACAGCTTGAAGTTTCACATAGAGCATCAGATAAACAAAGTAGCTGCCTAATCAGATTAAGATCACTTGGCTCTTCTATTCAAGTTTGGTAAAAGCTCACTGACTGTTCATAGCTTTGATTTATTTCCTCCTGAAACTTGGCTGGGACACATTGCGTTGCACCCAACTGTGTGAGTTCGTTGGTGAATATGCTTTTGTAGAGAACCAATCATACTCTGAATTCTTTTTCTTCTTCTTTGGGCTTAATATATACTGTACTTCAACCAATTCCATACAATCTTTGTTTTGTCTCTTGGGCTTGCATAGTTAAATATTTTGCATTTCAGTTTCAGAGCTCTAGTTCTGGAGGTTATGTACAATTGCTAGTAGCTCATTATGGGCTATGGCTCAAACTACTGTTATTCATCTTTGCCGAAAAGTCACTAGTAATGGGGTTCAATGGAAGATTTTCCATTTCTTTGGATTGTTCGGCCCGACTTTGAGGCAGATGATGCGGTTGAATGCAGACGTCTATTCTTATTGTGAGATTTTGTTGGGTTGAACTTGTATTTAGTCACATACATTTATAAAAATTATCTGCAATTTTTTGGTCATCTGAAGAAGTAATTTGGATCAAATGGTTCAAATTTTCTTAATCATGCGGGATCTCTCCTTAAAGCTGTAGGCTATGATGATTCAAAACAGAATGGCACATAGCGAAAGGATAGAGAATCCACTAAACTCCACAGTTCTTGACTCCACCAAAGTCATCTTTCTAACACAGCCAAAAATGTCTTTATCTGCTATGTTGCGTGAACCATATATAATTCTAAACACTAAAACGTGTTCATAGAATTCCAATAGAATAGCATGTGCTTCCTGCTTTTAGCAGAAAGGGTTATGAGAGAGAGCAGTTGCACTGTTGTCCAGTTTAATTCCTTATTATGTGTTCTGGTTAGTTTTTCATTATTTTTTCAGGAAAAGATCGTGGAAAATCTTTTCAGTACTGTATTAAAAAATATCATTAAAGGTTAAATTACACCTCGCAAAGGATATTTACAACTATACTAATAATCAATCACAATATTTCATGGTCGATCACATCATAAATAATCTCCATTAGTTATGATTTCATTTTTATATCATAAAAGTTATATATTTCATCATCGATCACAATATTATATAATCGATTATAATCTTTTGAGTTATAACTAAAGATTTAATTTAACTTTTAAACGCCATAACTTTATATAAGATACCTTTTCCGACATGGTTCTCGGCTTCTTTTCTTTTGGAGGGCAAACTATTTTATCTGCTAGCTAGGGTTTTAATTCAATAGTGAGTCCCATCAGTGTTTCCAATTATGTAAACATTTATGCAGTTACGTTGAAGTCATTGGCCGCATAAGTTGAAGACTCTAGAATGTCCCAACAGCTCAAGAAGGACACCACCACATGGCTACAATATTCGTAGCATTTCGTAGCAGAGACTCTCTCTGTCTCTCTCTCTCTAGGGGTAGGACACTCCAACTTTGACTATGCTGTTTAATTGATGCTACATGGGTTGTTGGGTCTGTTCAGGGGAACAACTGAAATTGCATGAGACATTACAAGGACAGAACTCACATGAGAATGCAGAAACCCATAGTGACTAGTAACCTCTTCTAAGTCTGGTGTAACGTTGAACTCATTTCTGTAGAGTAAATTTGTGATATCTTCAGTTATCGCAAACTACCAAGGTTGTTTAAATTGAAGAGTCACAAATGGGAATCAAATTCAAAACGTTTACTCCAAACCAATGGGCAAATTGAAGCCTTAGTCTTTATTGTGTGTTTTTGAAAATTGATCCAAACTCATTCAGGCATTAGGGTTTGTCCATGGATTGCGTCGGAACACCATCGGACCAAGTATTATCCTGTGAATTGATTGGGTTGGGCAGGAACATTGGCCAGTGACCTATCCAATGGCTCATCCCGTAGCCCGTAGCTACGTGGCGGGCCATGACAAGGTTCGATTAGGTCAACCTAATTTTTTTTTTTTTTAAAATAACGGCAATAGGTCACGTGCAGGTACCAGCACCATGCCATGTAGTGCCTCATGCGTGAGGTGAGGGAATGGCCCAATGGTAAGGTTTCACTCTCTCTTGCAACGGTTGCGAGTTCTAACTTCATCTCCTAGTGGTACGAGAGTTCCAATTGTATGATTTTGCAAAGAGCCACTGTATTGTACATTCCCATGGCTTGTCTATGCCACTGCCTGTTTTTGATGACATTTATCACAGAAGAACAAAACTTCGAAGAAAAGCCACGTGACCGGTCTTGGACATTATTGAAAAAAACATCGAAGCCTGACTGATTGAACCATGGTGGTCTGAATTCCATGCCATTATCTGAAAGGGTTTCATGGTCACCATGGCCAATTTTGCAGTGCATTAATAATAAATGAACCCTATGGTTTTGGATGGGCCAGGAAATTCTGATGGTTTGCTATGTTATTTCACGACAGTATTTATTGAACAACAAATCGATCAACATATTCTTCATTACACTTTCACTCAAAAAATAAATTATTTACCATTAATATACATGGGGCCGACTATTTATTAGTGGGTTCCTCACTTATACATGGTGAATGATATACTACTAAATAAAATTAAAGAAAAACGTAATGAAGAGGATCTCCATTCTGGAACAATGACATCGGCCTGGCGGCTAACTCCATTATTGAACAAAGACCTCCATGCGTGTCGGTTCATACATTAGATTAATGTAGTGGTCTGAAATGCTTGAAATTGTCTCTAGCAGTACTGAACCATGAACTTTTGTTGTGTTCAAATTTTAGATGTGGGATCCGACAGTCGAGTGTAAGTTTGAAGAGTTTGACACGAGACAACTGAAATAAAAAGCATCGGCCTTAAAAAGTCATCACTAAAAGTGAGTTTTTCATCACAAAAAGTTTTTTTTGACGATGCCCCGTTTGAAAAGTTTACGATGACAAAGAAATATGAACCTATTCAAACCAAACCTACTGGATTTGGACCAAATGTTGCTCAGATTCATCTCTCAATGATCACGTCAGAGACTGTGATTAATGAGGGAGGCACTATATTTAAATCTAAAGTGCATAGTCTTGGCAATGGATTTAGAGGGCTGAAGTGCCTTCTAACTTGTATTTTGCAGGCTTCCACTGCTGTAAAAGGATGAGATCTGTAATGTGGTGGTGGTAGTGAGAACCTCTTCGTTTAACTTAGCTGAATTTGTGAAAAAATATCAGACTTCAGTTAAGTTACTATTTCTGTTTATATGAAAGCTTTGGGTGGGGGTAGGGGTGGGGGTGGGGGTATGACAAGCTTGGAATTAGAGCTTAGGTTTATGAATTGTTAGAGGATTAAACTGAATTTGAATAGTAATGCCCCGATTGACCCAGAATAAGGTAGTGTTTCAGTGGACTGATGATTGTGAAAAAAGTTTCAATGAATTAAAGGAAAGGTTGGTGTCTGCTCCAGTTTTTACCATACCTATAAATAGTGGTGGGTATGATATCTACCGTGATGCTTCAGGGAAAAGGTTGTGTTGTATATTGATGCAATACAGAAAGGTTGTGGCTTAAAGCCTTATAAACAGAATTACCTGATACATGATTTAGAATTGACAGCTGTTGTGTTTGCACTTAAGATATGGAGGCATTATTTGTATGGGGAGACATGTCAAGTATATACAGATCATAAGAGTCTCAAGTATGTATTCACACAAAAAGAGTTGAACATGAGACAACGAAGGTGGCTAAAGCTAATCAAAGACTATGATGTGAATTTGCATATCATCCAAGGAGAGCAAATGTGGTGGCAAATGCACTAAGTAGAAAATTTATAAGGAGCATGGCCTCTTTGCTTACTCAGCAAAAACAACTTGTGAGGGACCTTGAAGAGTCAAAGGTTGAGGTGGAGATACTCGAGACTAATGCTTTTATAGCAAGGTTACAAGTTCGACCTATCTTGCTAGATCAAATAAAGGAGGCAAACTTGAATGACTTGAATTTGGTGAAGATTCTAGAAGAAACGGAGCAAGGAGAGAAGACTGATTTTCATGTGGCAAATGGAGTGTTGAGATTTGGAGATCAAGTATGCGTACCTAATGATCTAGAGAACAAGAAACAAGTGATATAGAAGGCCCATTACTCTCGTTTCACAGTTCATCCAGGA
>CAUOFW020000803.1:370890-385805 GCA_963454935.2 Ilex paraguariensis | reverse complement strand
GGGGTGGGGGTGGGGGCGGGGGCTAACTTTGACGAAATGGGATATATTCACAATATGCAACTAGGGCACAATCGATATATTCACAATATTTGAATTATGTCCTATTAAAATTTGTTTAACTCATACATGACCGAGTTATATAAATCGTGTTTAGTGGGTGCTGCCACACCATACAATATGTAAAACTAACCACCAAGATGCAATCAGCTTAGAGTCATTAATCAAATTGTTAGGGTTGGAAACTTCTATACAATGTACACATAATAATTATGTGCACCAAAAGTTATCCTAAGTCATGTATCCCAAATCAGTTTGGATGAATGGAATAATGATTTCTATAAAGTATTCTAATATTTTTAAAGCACAAAGGACACAAAACTCTATTGCAAGTCATGACCCTAAAGGAACCCCACCTACCACATATAAATACAGTAAAACATTTTGTTATAAACTAAGAAAAGAAACATATGTTTTACTAATTTGGGTAGCTGACATCAAATTAACATAAAAGTGTGCCTTGCAAGTGATGACTACTATTTTTGAACCTATTACAAAGCAATAATTTTATTTAAAAAAAACCCGATTTATATGACAAAAATTCGATCATGATTATCTTGGGAAAAAGAATTTGAATTCCGATTTATACACAACTTATCACGGACATAAAGTAACCAAGCTTTAACATAATACGATTTACAAAGCGCAACATTCTTTTTTTTTTTTTGGTATATAAAATAAACATATAAATAAGACATTTCACATATCCGTCAAGAAATATTGTTTCTAAACATCACACATTTATATTCAAGAGACCACATTACACGTACATCGAGACTGAAGTTAATGTCTTACCATGTGTTAAGGGTATTGAAAAATTGATATAGTTTCACGAGACTATCATAATTGTGGACATTCAAACCCAAAAATTAAACTTAAAAACCGTGCTGTTACTCGATTTTTATGAAGCACAACATTCAACCCATCTAACGCAACCCAAGCCACCATACTAGATGCAAAAAGAAGTTCAAATATTGTGGCTGGAACTCGAACTCCGAAGCCTCTCCGTACTCCCAAGAGTCCATTGTGTCGACAAACGGCCACCGGGAATCTCGCCGGGAAAAAGTGGAGCATATCCCCATCACGTGTGCCCATGTAATACCCCGATGAATGCACAAATATCACAGTTCTATTGACTGGTCTGTCTCTCAGGACATACATATATATACATTCTTAATACCAAACAGAATCAAATCAAACCCAATATTTTAGGGTGTAGTTTCCGAGGTGAAATTAAAATAAATCTCTCAAATCTAAACATGATGGGCAAATTTGTCGGATAATTGATATGAATTCATCATGTTTGATATGAAATTAGTCTTAAACAATATAAATAAATAGACTTGTTAGATCAGTCAAATAAATAGATTGATATGAATCTATTATGATACGATCTTATATGGCCAAAAAGTCTGTTTGGAAGACCACTTCAACTGTAACAAAAAGCTCACTTCAATTTAAGAAATACACGAATGCTTTAATAAAGTTTGGTACATGAAACAATGTAATGCAGAGATTACAAAACCGAGCGTGTCGTGCCATGACAAAAATTATGGATCAACGTGTGCTGATCGTACTCTTAATCTTGGTAACTGGTCTAAATAATGCTATTGGAGCCATATACTAGTCCCTTGGTAGGGGTGAAAATAAATATTTATGGTGACTATCTTTGGACATACCTTACAGTAATTCTATACACTGTCAGTTTTTTTTCCCCGGATTGAGTTATATAAGTGACAAGAGATAATAAGGTAACATGGGCTTGTGTGCTCAGACTGACGCAGGGAGGCCCCCAAAGTTGGCTGATAAACAAGCAAATTTCTCTTAACCCACTTGAACTCTAACCCCAGTTTGGGGACACCCAGAGCAGGATAGTATGGGGTATCTCTCTCTCTCTCTAAAAATTGAATGTGTACCTAAAATATTGATATAATTTAATGATTTAATTGATCATTACTATTGAATTGTTAGTGAATTTCGACGAACACTGAACTTATGATTAAGTTAATAATAATGATTAATAATATTAATAAATCATTTTAATATCTTAGATCCAATTAACATTACTATTCCCTCTTTGTCCCGTTACGGTTCCCTTACCCCCTCCATTCAAAGTCTATTTAAAAACAAACATAGCCCACTGCTTTCTCTCATGGACTTGTCTGCATCGCCACCAACATCAATTCTTTAGCTCTCTCCCTGTCCTCTCTCTCTCCACATTTTCTTCTCTTCATGGAAACTTTCTCTCTCTGCCCATAACCTGTCTCAAACAGTTATCTTTCTCCTCTGCTCTTTTTAAGTGCCTCCCATACTTCACTTGTTTCATATTCACCCTCTAGATAACTTAGTTTTCTGACAGAACTCTCTCTCTTTCTCTCTCACTTGTCTCACTGAGTCATTCCCTCCTCCCATACACCATTAGTTTCTGACAATGTCTAGCCGAAGATCTCGTTCGAGGCAGTCAGGAGTTTCAAGGATAACCGATGATCAGATCACTGATCTTGTGTCCAAGTTGCAACAGCTTATTCCTGAGATTCGTAATAGGGATTCGGACAAGGTACTCAATTTGGCCTTTTCTTAATTCTTTCCATCAACATGAAGTCTTCGTATACGTGCTGTACAGACTTGTGTGGTTTTCGTTTTCTCTTGGTAGATAAGTTTTTGGGTCTGCCCACAACCTTATTTAATGTTTGTGGTGCACCTAGCTAGCCGCAGTTTGAGGTGGAGTTGTTACTCATATTGGTAGGGTCTACATGCACATGTACATATAAAAGGGAAACTGCTTTGTCAATGAATTAGATATACATAGTTTTACTTTTGTATACTATAAAATTATTTCCGTAACTCAAACTCTTGGCATTCACATCATGTAACATTACCCACCCTCTACACGTGTATATAACATGGGTGCATATAAATTACCATTTTTTACTCATTGGTGATCTTATACACTGAGGCAGGTTTCAGCTTCGAAGGTGTTGCAGGAGACTTGCAACTATATTAGAAGCTTACACAGAGAAGTGGATGACCTAAGTGAACGATTATCTCAGCTTTTGGAGTCCACGGACAGCAACAGTGCTCAAGCAGCTATTATTAGGAGCTTGCTAATGTAACATTATAAGTTGTAGGTTTTTTTTTTGTTGGCCTTTGCTCCTATCTTCTGCTATATATCTACTAGGGTTTGCTAGGATAGGGGTGAGCTTGGGCTCCATTGTATCTCCATATATGTGTAGACTTTTACTAGTGTTTTATAATAAGAAAGGGCTTGCACCTTCTAGGTTCCTACTATTGCTGTGGTATTTGAATTATTTATGTTATATCGTTTTTAAGTCTTTAAGATGGTAATAGATTAAGGAAAGCTTTTTTGTATCAATGAATGAAGCTTTTGTAACTGCGTTGCTTCGAATATAGTTTAAGATTGTAGTGTTTTATGATGACGGAGAATTGTCAAAATGTTGTTGCTCGGACTTGTGATTAGTATACAAACTACTTAATCACCCGTAAAGTATGCGTATTGATCAAATTCAAGTTCATGACTTGAACTTGATACTTGGAGATAATAACCTCTGAAAATACCTCTTAATCTTACCATTTACCAACCTAACTAAGTAAATATCCTTTCAAGTTTTTAAGTCTTTTATTTTCTATTGTTGATTGTGAGTTGAGACACTTCGGTTGAAAATAAGTTGCATGTATTTAATTTTTCAAAGTCTGGATGCTGTTATGGTCTTATAGTAATACTCATATTTATTGCATGATAACTGTCGTAACAACCCTCTTGTCTGGATGGTTTGGAAATTTTGCTCAAAGGTAGAGGTTTTGAATGCTCTTGGCCCCAGGCTCGTAGTCTCTTCCCCAGTGTCAAGAAAAAGTGAAACAAAAAACAGAGAAAAAAGGAAAATGATACATTAATATTGAATCTGTTAGGGTCAACTTTGAAGTGAGAGTCCCCAACATGGCACTTTACTCCCATACCAACTTGTAAACTTTAATAGATATTTACACTCCCCCCCAAAAAAAAATAAAAATAAATGCTAAGCCGACGCCAAGGTGCGTTTTAAGTTGGGATGTCTTGAGTTTGATTTTCATTGATGACTTGTAGATTTTAATCGATACCTATAGTTTACAAATAGTTTCATATATGCAAGATTAAACTTGCTATGTTAGGTTCAAAATGTTCTCGCCTTGAAAAAATTATTGTCATGAAATTCAAAATAAAGAACGAAGTTCTAGCTGGCATGTTAGAGCCATTTGGGCATTTTTCGTTTGTCTTTTTTTGGTACATAAAATGAATATACATATAGATTATTTCACATATTTGTCAGCGAATATTGTCATTTAGCATCACACAATTATCTGTAGAAGATCTTACTACACTTACATTAATATGAAGTTAAGGTTTTATCATATATTCTAGACGCTGAAGAATAAGTTTAATCTTATTAAATTATTGTAGCTGTTGAGACTCGAACCAAAACATTGAACGAGGAGATTCATGTCCTTACCCACCGGATTAATTGCTGGTGTCCTTCGTTTGTCATGGTATCAAGAGGAATGCCATTAAAATGTGGACCTAAAAGCCGGGAATGGAGTGGTGATTGTTGGAGACCAAATGTCTTTACGTCACTATCGACAACTAGCTGGCCAACCAAAGCTAACTGAGGTGTGAATGCTAAGAAAATCCGTGGAATTCTTCAATGCCATCCATGAGTACCCTAAAAAGATGAATTCAAATTTTCTTGTTTTTCTTTAGTTTATATCACTTAATGTATGTTGGCAAAAAAAAAAACTTAATGAATTTATGCACGGAATTCGTACTCTCTTAACGTCATCTTCTCCCAACCCACCCTTGTACATAGAAAGTTATTCATTTATTAATTAGTTTTTGAAGAGTAATCATAAAAAAAACTATGATTTGGAGAAATATCGAGGAGAATAGGGTTAATAGAGTATTTTTAATTTATTGTGAAAATAAGTAACGAAGGCTTCACTATCATAGATAGATAATGAATCAAACTTAAAATTCGTGGCGTGTTATTGTTATTGGAGAAATTAAAGAAAAATAAATGAAAGATATGAATGGTACTCGAGAAACAATATATTGTTTTTCTTTATTTCTCTTTTGAACGTATGTGTGGAGAAAATATAATAATTAATTTAGTTACTAACTTATATATTTAAAAATAATAATTACCCATGTAGCAAAGTGAAATTTACCTTAACTTATAAATTTGTTATTAAAATTATAACACCAGGTAATATATATAATAACAATAATGTTAGATTGAACAAATTTTAAAATCAAGTTTAAAGTCTAAATGATATGACAGTTGATTTGGACTCTTTGATTAGTGTCATGTCATTTGAACCCCAATAAAAATTTTAAATAATTAACTATCATGTCATTTAGATTTTAAATTTGATCCTAAAAGATCAGTGTAATAATAGTGTTGTTATAGTAGGTTTAGTCCACTTTCTTACGTAGTTGCCCTTTTGGGTGAGTGATGTTGCCATGTCCATGTGAAGTAATTACCCTCTAAGTTAGAGTAGGTGGGCTATGGAGTGAGACTCACAAGTCTAAGTTACAGCAAATCAAATCAAATCATATCAATTAACTAACTAACAAGCTATTATTAAGAAAAATGTTATATAATTTAAATAAAATTTAAATATATATCAATTTTTAGATGAATGAGTTCCACTGAAAAATTTAATAGACTCACTCATATAAAAAATAATATATATTTAAGTTACAATTGCTTGAATTTTATAACATTACTCAATTATAATATTTTGCTCTATTATTTTATTTTATAGGAATGATGAAAAGTATGAGAAATATATTTCTTATCCTTTAAGAAGGGAAAATATGAATGATATATATTTTTTATTTGATAAGATGAATGAAAAATAGGTAAGAAAGAAAGAAATATATATATATATATATATATATATATATATAAATACATATTTTATCATTATATTTATATATTAAATTAATATCAAAGAGTATATAGACAAATTATATATATTTTAACATAAATAATTAATTTTACATTCACTTTCCTTCCAATTTTGGAGGAATTGACTTTAGTGAGTTGGAAAGAAAATTTATTCACCCATTTTTCTATCATTCTTATTTTCTTTCCTTATCAAACATGATGTTTTATCTATCCCTCCAAATTTTTATTCTTCTATTGTACCAAACGGAGCATAAGTTCAAAAAAATCGGACTCAAATCTCCATCAATGGACTCTTTTGTCAATTTTATTTTTATTGAATTTATCTATCATTAATGAATGAGAAATTCACTTATATACAATAAATTGTACTTATAAGCATAATAAATGATTTATAAAAAAAAATAAATATAGAAGGAAACAGACGTATCATATTTAACCGACTTAGACTGTCTCTTTCTCTCTCTTTTTCGTTAGACTAGGGGGGTGGTTGTGAAGGTTTCCAACCGACAGGATACAACGCCGTGGGTTATATCAGAGGGATCCTGAAGGTATATCCAAATCTCATACTCATGCTCATGCTTTTAAGTTATTTTTCGGTGTTTCTTTTGACTTCCTTCACTTAATTGTATTCCTATCGCATTGCCGAGTAGTAGCTAGTACCATCCCAGTTACTGGTTTGGCGGTCAGTTGTATTTGTTTATGTTTGTTCTTGATTCTAAACGTAATTTTTAAGTAGAATTTAATCTACAAAAATAATATAATTTATTACTTAATTTTGGTAATATTGTGATGACGGACTGTCATTTCAGGTTTTGTAACTATGGTTTAAATCAAACACTCTATATACACCGGGGAATCTTCGTAGTCACGCTCAAGGATTACTACTAGTCAAGTATGCATTTTTTCTTTTAGCCAAGTGTTTACTTTTTCGTCTGATGCTATTAAAATATAATTTGGTGATTAAAACATAGGTGAATAAATTCACAATGACTAGAATGTAGTAGTAGTCAAAAAGTTTACTATACTTGAAATGAAAGGTATAAAATAAGTAGTTGGTGAATGCAAAGAGTCTGAGTCATTGTTGTGTTTTGTTGTAAAAATTCTTCATTCGACCAGACTTTTAGTGGAGACTATATTAGTAACATCTCATTAGAGGTTGGTGAAGTAGCTGAACAACAGAAATTAAATTCATTAATCATTTTGTTGACTACATTTAATTATAGGATAAATTACATTCACACCCCATAAAGTTTGTCATTTAATCAGATAAGCCCCCTCATATTTGACAAATAACATTGAAATCCCTTCGAGTTTGTACGCTTGCTACACTTACACCCCTATTGTCAGAGTCCGTTTAAAACACTGTCAAAAGTTATGTAACGTTAGCCTCATTTTAACATAAAATTCCCAAATTAACCATTGCAAGACCCATGAGACAAAACCTTTTCATTCATTATAAAACAGTTTTTTTTGGCCTTTTCTGGTCAGACCATTAAACCAAGGTAAATCACACCAAAAAGAAAAAATTCATGCCAAAACATCTCCCATGCCACTTCCAGCCCCCAAACCCAAACCCAAACCACTGCCAGCAATTTCCAACCCGTAAAATGATTTCTAGCAATCACCATGCATTTTTTGCTCCAAAAACCACTGCCAATCCAGCACCTAAAAACCACCAGTAACCCACATATCCACCTTTGATAGAAACCACTGCCACCACTTGACAGAAACCATTGCCACTACCTGTTACAAAAATGAAAAACCACCAGCACCCCCAATTCCATTTTTCAACACAAGTTAAACCACAAGATCCCAGTCATTGCAAATAAAAATTTCCACCCAAAACAATATCAAACACCCATTGAATGTTAATTTGCGATTTATCTATAAATTAACAATCACAAACAGTAGCACTCCACAAATAAACAAGTAAAACATAAACACCATCACTGACAATCCAACACATAATAGATTTGAGAAAAAAGGGTGAAAGAGAACAAATACATAAAGAACGAGTTGACTCTCTCTTCCGCTCTCTTGTTCTCTATACATATATATAGTATTAGCAAGAGATAAAGTTTGTCCATGTAGGTTTTTATGGTTTGGGTGATTGTTGTTGTTCTTGGGCAAGCAGGGGGCCGGGTGTTTGCTGGGAGCTGGTTCACCAGAGGGAACGACAAAGAGAAATAAAGAGGTGAGATACTTATGGGTATTAGGGTTAGGTCGAGTTAGGGCGGGTTAGATTCGGGTATGGTACATATGCTTTGGGTTAGGTTGATTTTATTTTCTTTACATCAAAGGCTACAACAGTCATTTTATAACTTCCGTTAGAGCTGTTAGGTGACTGTTTTCAATAAGGGGTGTCAGTGTAATACTTCATAGCTGAGGGGTTTTGTTGATTAAATGACAAAACTCAGGGGGGATAAATATAATTTATCCTTAATTATAAATCAATTTAGCAAGAAAGCAAGACACAAGAACGATAAAAAAAAAATAAAAAAAAAAACAAAAACAACAACAATAACATTACATTGATAAAAACAAAAAGGGGACAAAATGACGTGACACTGATATAATAATGCATTTGATTCAAGATTAACTTATCATGTGAGTTACCGCATCATTTGTTCGGTCCTGTAATTTAGTCAGTGTCTCGTTACCTAAATAACAATTCTTGTCCAGTTACATATGATGATGGCCTTGTAAGTTTTAAATGTGTATCTTATCTTATGTAAATATTTTGTAGGCTGGACTTGGCCTTCACTTCGAGCCAATAAAGACAGAGAAAATTGACTCGAGAACAAATTTTATTACAAATTTGCATTGTCGAATCCCAGATGTAACAATTAAATAAGAAGTGATGGGAATAAAAGATTTGTGATCCTAAAAGATTGTATTGAAAACAAATTCTAACTGTTCATTGATCACGATAGCGAGATTTAAGGGTGTCCATAGCGCGGCCCTTGAAATTTTTTGGGTTGGAGCTAAATAGGGTAGACTCGAGTCCTTATTTTGCTGACTTATCTAGTGGATCGAGCCAGGCTTTGCATAGGGGTAGATTACCTATAACCCAACCCATCAATCGCTAGGCGAGCCTTGTTATTGGGCCTGTTGGGCGGGCCTTGTGCACCTCCTAGTGGACTTTTTTTATATACAACTTTATTTAAAGTAACTTTAATTTTTTATATTTAACTGTCATATCTAACATTTTAGAGGTGTAGTTTCACTTATGTTGTACATCATATGATATTTTTTGTAATTTTAAATTATTTTTTTTACACACAGTTCCAAATGTCTGAAGTTTATTTTCAGAACTTATTATATGATAAAAAATATGCCTAATTTTATCAATTAAAAATCTGATCTCATGATGGTCACTTTATACTATGAGATTTATGATATGACACATGAATCTCATATGAGAAAAAAATATCTCAACATGATAAAGTTAAATAACATCTTAAACGACAATTCCACTATTATTTGTTGCATTATCTAAATTAATAGTAAAAAAATTATTTTGAATAAGATAAATTTACAACTGAATATAAATAACTTCAAAAATAATTTGTGTACCTAACGTTTTCCCACTTCCCTATCAAACTTTTTCAAAATTTTAAATTTAACGTGTCTAACTTTTTTTTAAAGAAGGAAGGGCGGGCGAACAGGTTCTTGGGCAGAGTTTTGGGCCAAGAAATAAGGTTGGGTAGGCCCAAGAGATGATATTGGGCTAAAGCTAAGGAGAAGGTCAACTATAAAACCTATCAAATTTTGGAATTATTTTTTTGGCCAAAATAACGAAACTGGTGGACAATCCGACCCAAGAAGCGAGATTGATATCATCGGACCCTGTCTGGTCTAGGCCCATATTTTGTACAAGCAATTTGGCTACGCTTAGCGAGCCAGGGCCCATTTTTTCCCCAGTGTCCAGTTAAATATATGTTTGATGAGGGCATGGTATATAAAGTCACGTGATCAACTCCGAACCTTCTGCTTAGTATTTACACTAAAAGATAATCAATTTTGCCCGTTCCGTATTATTTTTTTCTTTTTCTTAGATACAAATTTGACACTACGTGGCATTCAACATAGATTGTCACATTAATAACTAAGGGTGCGATTGAAAACTATTTTGTATACATTTTTTCATCTGTTTTTCCTCTTCTCGTGATGGGTGAGTCTCAATGCCTTGGACAACATTTTAATGGAAGGAATAGCAATATTACATCTTTAAGAACTGAGATGTTTTTATGTAATACATATGGCAAGTACAACTTAATTACCACATCTAGGAGTAACAACAATGTGAGATTAATGAGTTAATGTGACATTTTCCCATTCTATATCGAGGATATTGACCTACAAATTTTCCCTTGAATGGTATGGATATCTAATTCAATCATCGTATATCTGGAATTAAGGAATTTTTGAGGTTGATTTAATTCACTAAAAGTGTTGAAATATGATGGATCTCAAATTTAAAAATGAGATTTGTTGTCAATCCAGCAAAACCAACAAATTATAGGCGATTGATCACTGTAGCTTGAGTTGGTCTAGAACATGTCATTATAAAGATAGGAATGACCAACTCTTGGGAACGTGGGAAATGGTTAAAACCTAAAATTTTTAAATTATTAAAGGACATACTCAATTACTGGACCGTTCTAAAGGATTAATTGAAGTATTGAACTCATTTTATTTACCAAAGAAATATGTTGAAATTGTTCTAAAAACACTCTAAAAGATAGTTTAAATGATAATAAGGGCGAATTATAAATTTCGATATTTTAAATTTAAATTTTAACAATTTTTAAAAGTTGACCACAATTATCTTAGAATAATATATGTTTAACCAAATCGGGATTAGTCGAGAAGAAACCCCTTATCTCTGAAAAAAAAAAAAAATTGCCCTGTAAAAGACTGGTCAATAAGCTGCCACGCACACTCTCCTCTCTGTCTAGGCTACTGAAAATTGGAGAGAGAAGGCCTAAAACTCTTCGACTCACAAATGTGAATCCAAAATAGATAAGCGATGGCCGTGGCCAGCTCCTCCTCCACCACCCTAATCTTATCTCTCACCACCTCTTCGACCCACCAATCTCTCCACATTATCCCCAATCTACCTTTCACCAAACCGTCTTCCAAATACATTCGACCCACCACAAAACTCCACGTGTCCTCCAAACCCATTACCGCCACCACCGCCACCTCCAAACCCAACGAAGAAACCATCTTTTTCGACGGTGGAGCCCACTACGGTGACCTTGTAGCAAACCTCCTTCTGGGTTTCACTCTCCTTTGGTTGCCTCTAACTTTAGCTGCTGTTTTGAGGGCATTTTATCTGAGGTTTAGGTTTACCAACTTGAGGGTCACTGTGATTTCTGGGCTAACAGGTGACAGGAGTGACTTTGGTTATAATGTAATCAAAGATGTTCAGGTTGTGCCAAGGTTTATTGGCGAGTGGGGTGATATAATCATTACTTTGAAAGATGGTACTAGGGTGGACTTGAGAAGTGTTCCCAAGTTTAGGGAAATTGCTAAGTATTGCCTATCCATGGCTGAGAAGCCTGTGGTGTTAAAGGAAAGTGGCCCAAAAGGGTTTTGAGGGATTGGTTTGGTGTGATTTTACAAAAGGTTCTCTTTTTCACGAGGTATGTAAATTTTTGTGTAATTTCAAATTTGGTGGAACTTTATAATTGTTCTTTGCGGTATAACTAAAGAAGCTACACAATGGCTGATTTGTTAATCTATTCTGAATTATAGTTGTTTTTGTATACGTTTTAGTTATCAATGAGACGGGTTTATCTTTGTTAAATATTGTAGAGTTTGCAATGTTTTAATTTGAATTATTTACTTATTGGCAAATGAGGAAGAAATTATTTTTGGCTACATATGGATAACGTGTTGATGGAAACGGCTTCCATTGCATTTATGGGACAGAAAGTCTAAATTGAAGAGTGCATAGACTGTAGTTAGGAATCACATTAAACCATGATCCTATTATTGCTAAATGAAACTCTTTAGATTGCAGATTGGCTATTGCAAACTAGGCAAACGAATTTCGTTTAACTACATATAGGCAGATTTTTTGTGTGGTGTCTAAGAATTTATTGTTGCTGTAATCTATACAGCATTGTTGTTGGGAAATTGTTGCCATGAAATGGCTTCGTTGGATCAGCTAGAGCTTAACGGATTGGCTATATATGTGCAATTGAAGTTTATTAAAAGAACTTTGGTCTATACTAATTGCCTCTTATGCGCTACTATTTCTAGAATGCCTTAAATTCTTGCTTTTGAATTTGGAATAGTTAATCGATTGCAAGTTCCGATTAGCACGGTAGATAGGTTTAATGGTACGGTTGGTACCTACATATGGTAGAAACTTTTTTTGAAGGAGATTGGAAATTTTGTAGATGGTAGAATATCCCTTTGGAATGCTACATTGGTGAAGGGCCAGTTTTCTAATCCGTCAGTAGAATATGTTCCAGGACCTGTGGATGCATTTGATTGATTTGTGCCTATGGTATGTAGAAGAAAAAACATTGATTAAAAGCTTCAACATGTTTACCAAGTCAGCTTATTAGTCTCGGACTTCATTTCCTTTTTGGAAACGGTGTGGTAGATGACATAGGATATAGATGACGAAAACTTGACTGCCGACAGTGCAGGGACATAAGAATCACTTTGGAGATCATCAAATTTCTAGTGAAATTGTTCGTCATCAATACTGTGAGAGCTGCAAGACATATGGTAAGGTTTGACATATCACTTTTATATTTGAAAACATGAGCTTTGGAAGTATAGAGGATTTTCAGAAACCAAATCCTTAAATCAAATACATTTTGGGGTAAATAAAGCAGTGGATACATTAACACAAGTACATAAAATAAGATGATTTCGCTTGAGTTTGAAATTGAGATGAGAATATCTGAGAATTAAGCTGGAAACTGTCTGTGTGTGTGTGTTTGTATGTGTGTGCATTGTGTTTCTCAAGTTTCTCTCGCGCTACCTCTTTCAATTCAAAAGTTGATGTGTTGCAATTGTCTAATGTCAAAAACTACCCTTATCATAGAATACTACCTCCTAAAGCCAGGGGTTATGCACTTAGAACCTGCCCTCTGTTCTCCCACTCCCTGTATTACCGGGTGTGCAAAAGTGGAAATTTAGTTCAGTTATGTTCTCTGAAGAAGCCGAATCATGATCTTAAATTGATGGGTGTTGCAAACATTTGTTTTATCACTAGTATTGAAAGTGGGAACTGTGCCAAGTGCGACAGATTGGTGAAGCAAGTTCTTGCTGTTTACAAACGAAGATATAATTCATTCAATCCTGACTAGCTATGGCTGTTTTGATGCTCATCCTTGTGTCTTTCGTGGGCATCAGATAGCTCATCACTCCAGCACCATGAAGGATCTTTGCCTGGTTTGATTTGTTGGTCAAAGTAGTTTATGGAGCTGCCATTTGATGTATTGGGATACTGGACAATAGTTTCCTTCGGGTGAAGGAGGTTCTGCCTCTGATGCATGGTTTAGGAATCATGTCACCAGAACAGAGATGGTCAAGGCCTTGTGACCATCCTTTGAGCGAACTCAGGGAGGAGAATTTCTTAAACTACTAAGTGAAAGTCCGTTTAAGCTAAAAGCACCGGTTTTTTCCAACCTCTAATCCCGCCAACTCCAACGACAGACGATGGCCAGTCCACAAGAGAACCCAAAACGGGAGCAAACCTCCCCTTCTACCTTTCTTGTCCGCCGTAAAACGAAAGTGCAGCGCTGAACTTACTTAATATATTGCAAAAACACAAGTGACGTCAGATTTTTTCAGGTTGAAAACAAATTATTTGACGTGGTCTAACAACTTTGTCTGATAAGGTGCCCAAATCTCATTTAGGAGCCTTATTAGTAAAAGGGCTCTGGAAACTCTAGTTTTAAGTTAAAAGAGAGGGAAAAGGGATTAACGGATCCAAAGCAACTAGCCAACATTGTTTCTTTGAATGAAAGAAAAAAAGAATCGAATCTGAGGAGGGTGTTAAGAGGATGAAGAAATCTATTTATTGCGAGCTCAGGGACAGGATCTTTGTTTAAAAATTCTGTAATGAAGTAACACACATATTGAATGCCTCTGTTCTGGAAGACATTATACAATGAGGTTTAGGGATGTAAGTGATGGATATTAATGAGTTCATCAGTAGAGTGTAACACTACATATTTGAGCATAGAATGTGAGATAGAAAAGGGCGTATCTAGTACACGAGGTTCCCGTGATTGCGAGATTTGAGGAGGGTTAGATGTACACACCTGCAAAAAGAGAGGCTGTTTCCGCAGGGTAAGACAGAAGAAGGCCCTAAATTTTAGTCCTCCATTAGTTGATCTGTCACCCCAAGGATTATGCCCTAACAATTCCAAGTGCACCTGATGTTTTTGTTTCTTTCAAAACAACCTGTTTTGAATGGGCCCCTGAGTGGAATGCAAGCTGACTAGTGACCAGCTGGGTTGGACAACATTGGACCCTCCTGGCCATGTTGACCTCTCTACTCGTGAATTTTTTATTTCTTGAGGGAGACCCTGACCACGCATGGCACCTGGGGCTGGGGAGTTCAAGTTTTGTTCAGTACTGCCTGAACATTTGCAGCTGCAAATCCAATGCCATGAGTGAATTTTTTTAAAATTAGCTGGTGGTAGAGGAGAGGAGTTTGACTTGGGGACCGATGGAGGTATGATACCGAAGTTTATCTTCTTTGTAGTTCAAGATATAACCTTTTGGGGTCAAATTAAAACAAAAAGTTAAGATCGATACTAAAAAATTATAATTTTTGGGTTAAAATTACACTGTTTTTGGGTATTAGGATCAACCCCAAAATATTGTGATTGATCCCATACCCCCCCCCCCCCCCCC
>CAUOFW020000803.1:357329-370031 GCA_963454935.2 Ilex paraguariensis | reverse complement strand
ACCCCAAAAATTTTGTTGTGCCCCCCCCCCCCCCCCCCCCCCCAAAAAAAAAAAAAAAAAAACACACACATACACACAGTTACTAAAAATAATTTTTGTGAAAGTGCATCAGAATGAGCTCTCAATCTGTTCTGTCACCGAGTGCGCCTTGGGGTCCATGGAGCTTGGTCATGGACTTTCAGTTAACGAACTTTAAATTGAAGTACAACAAAAAATCACCAAACCACTTCAATGATACATAAGGCATGGAATTAAAGTCACTGTAAAAGAGAGCTCAAATCCATCATATATACGCATAGGGGCCCTAATTCCCATTGAGTTCTGGCCTGGCATCATCGGTTCAGCGTGCCTGAACTAGCAGCTTAGCCCATATCCTCGATTCCATCTGCTATTATCAACAGTCAGCAGCAACTTCAAAAAACATCCATCTATGGGAGCTAACACATGCATCTAGGGATACAGAGTGTTTCTTCTATGCTGGCCATGAGATATTCAATTAAGGAGAATAAAAAAAAAAAAATTGGAACTGTACCTCTAATTTTTACAACTTTTGTGGGTGTTTTTACCATTTTATCATAACTTGCGATCGATCATAAAAGTTTTAGGATCAATCACAAAACACCCACAAAAATTGTAAAAACACCAACAAAAATTAGAATAGCTGTATGGTACCGTAATTTTTTTTGGGTATCATAGATTTCTCCTTCGATTAATACTTAATTTGTTGATGGGAATGTAATAAAGTGTTAAACTCCAATCCCGAGGATGGACAAGTTGGCCTAGAGTCCAGTGGAGTGAGATTTCATTCAACAGACTTTCTTTCAATTTTTCTCTCTTATTTAGACCAATATTTATATGTAGATCCTCCACACATACCTGGTAGATGATCCATCGATCAATGAATGAATTTAGGAGAAAATGTAACGAGGAAAGATTTCGAGTTCGAGTCTCCTTCCCATTTAATAAGTTGATCAACCTTGGAGTTCCTATGTAGCATTAGTCAGATGCATTAGGTCAACAGAGGGATATGGCTACTCCCAATCCATATTTCAAACCAGCTACCAAGTGAGAAACAGTGTAGTTTCATCTAAGTCCCCTTCACATTCCTACAGTTTTTTCATTGATTATTCCATAGGCCAAAAAAAAAACTACAGTGACAGATGAAAGATTTTACAGAATGAACCATTCCCATCATAGGATTGCTACTTCATATGGCAGAGATTGGCACATTCTTTTAGTCCCATATATACCATTCTTCTCTGCCAGAGAACAATCAAAAGAAAAATGGACCAAACTTAAAAAGTCTTAAAAGGGAATAGAGCTGGGGTTGCTTATTCATGGAACCTTTTGACCGATGCTCAGAAACTCTATTTCTTTTTCTATTGTTTATATATTTTGCTCAGAAAAGCATGATTTGCATGGCTTTAGGAGGGAGAGAGAGGGAGAGAGAGTAAGAGGTGGTGTCTATTCAGGGCAGAGGCAGTGAGGTCGGTCCAGCTAGGTAAGGTCCTCTATATATAGTATCTTTATTGAAAGATGCTAAAGAGAGGGGGAGAGAGACCCATTTCTAGATTGACAGAATGTGGTTCATGATCCCCAGTTCCTTTAGCCTTTGCAGACTCTACCACTTAAATTTCTCCTTTGCAGCTCAAATCACTATAAACCATGCATATAAATGTGTAACAGTGTCAAAATAATTTCATCCTCTATGTCAAGCAAAATGTTTTTTTTTCCGGGGATTGTTAATGACGAGTTGTAAATGTTAACTCCTCTCCTTCGTCCTTAATGTTATGCAAACACTTAATGAACTTTATTACGATGGCTTCGTCCTCGGAAATTTGATTATTTGTGGTCTTACATGATCACCACAATCCTACATTTTTTCTATTGTATTATATATAGCAATTGAATATACTGGCGGGAAATGCTGGTAGTGGGAGCAATACCCCCACAATAGAGTATGGGGCATGGCTAGAACCATCCTCTTTTTCTGCTAAATATGGGTCTCTCTGTGTTGATGTAATATGAGAATGGCACACTCATCTTACATTACAAAGCATAAACACGATTACTACACACATAAACACATGTATGTGTGTATATATATGTCTATCTGTATTATACACTAGATTATAATGAGTTGTTTCTTATTTATTTATGTTTATTGCTAGTTATGAGTTTTGAATGACCGATCCTTTTGTTTCTATTAAGTTATTATGCTAAAACTTTATGCCAACAATTTACTATGTTACAATACTGACACGTGTAGGTATTTGAATAAAGTGGAAGTATGTAACCATTTTACTCTAAGAGCTAACATTTTCTTCAGCAAAGAAGTTTCCATGACACGTAATACATAGGTTTAAAAAGACAATATTTCATAAAAACAAAATTATCGTGTGATAATGTTTTTCTAAGTACTTACTTTTCTTGTTTTGTCATTCAAGTATTTTTTTAAGTAGCATTCATGTTTATAGATATCATAAGTCAATTCGTTCCAACTTTTTATAAACTCGATCTTTGCGTATTTTTTCTTGTCCGAATTTGCTATTTTCCTCCAAACCTAATATACCGATGCACATACAAATGTTTGTATCACTCCTACACTAAGATGCATCTTGATCTGTTTTGCAAAATAGTGAGAATGCTTTTATTTTTCGATGTGAAGGTTTTCTTTACGAAAGTTACTTAAAAAATGCTACAATGTGGTACACAAATTAGACATATCATAGTAATTATTTCAAAGAATCTAGTTATGAGAAAAGGGATACAACAGTAAACCAATTGATGGGAATATGAATGGGGCATAGGATTCCCAAAAGCTTTTTCATATCAGAGCGTGCTTAGCAGAAAAGATAGGGGGAGAGAAAGTGAGTGAGGTGAAAACACAAACACCTTATGAGCTTAAAAAGGTGGCTCTAATGTCACAAAGGGGTGCCCACAAGGATGTTGGTATCCCAAGCAAACCAACCCCACAATCACATAAAGTTTTGAAAATAAGAATGAAAGAATAATAAGATATATTAATCTCTATATCTATTCCACACGTGGGGTCTTTATTTGTTTCATTTGGATGGGACCCAACTCATTTTTCAATCATGTTTTAGATTTATGGTTTATATATATGTGCTTTAACTTTCTAGATTTGTCATTTGTGATCTCTTTTACAAGCTTGGTCCTTTCACCTCAAAGGAATACTAAGAAAAAAGAAAAACATCAAGCACAACATTGTACAATGTATGCATTATTATGTCATGCACATATTGTCTTTATACATTGCCAATAAACCTTTTGATTCATAATTTACATTTTAAGATCCGACCTGAAATAATAACAAATATGTATTCATCTATCTAAATGATACATCATGCATTAATGTACGAGAATCAAAATAAAAGTAAGGATGATTATCATCTAACCCTCTCGACCCTAGTTAGAGACATGACAAGAAGGAGTCTATGCACTAGTACGGCCCTTTTATTTCTCATTTCTAAACAAACTATTGAATGTCGATTTCATCATCATTTAGATTGTATATGGTCAGCAATGATTTTAATTTTTTGAGGGTTATTATCAACAAAAACACTGAATTTACTTTTACTAAGTAAGTAGAATAATTTTCTTCGATATGGTTTTTCAAACTCTAAATTCTTTGAAGACTAGCCTATAAAATATTTTCAAATCGATTTCAAAGAACAATTTCTACGTCTAACTTATCTGCTTAATGGAGAGAGTGGTGTAATTTTGATGTGATGCATGTTAAACAATAAAATTAAGAAGAAGGAGACAACATACATGAAGTGGTTTTGTACTCTTTGTGTTTTGCCTTGTTATGTTTTTGTTCTTCTACATCAAACTTTATTTAGTTTGTAGGGTAAAATACTAATCTCTTTTTCTTCCTTTTCATCATCATCTCTCCAACTTTTCTATACCTTCAACTTGACCAACCCAAAAGAGATAGATGGGTTAGGGGAGCGCTATAAGTTGATTGCTTAATTGAGGGCCTTTTTATGAAAAGAAGTAAAGGATTACCCTTGGTAAATTGAATATCAATCTTATTATTATAAGATATTGCACAGACAACAAGAATAGTTAAGATGTAATTAAGCAAGCAAGGTGCATAATGAAGTTGCCCCCAACATATTGTTTATCCTTTTCGAAAAACAGATTCAAATCTCTTCCCGTATACATTTTTCTTCCTTTCTATAATATGATTGTATAATTCCTCATGTATTTCTATTGAAATCTTGGGTTTAAAATATGAAGAATTTTTTTTTTCAACATGGTTCTATTCTGAATTCAAAGTAGAATTTTAAGTAAAAAGTTATAGTATATATCTTAAGTTCCATAATGCTAGACAATGAACAAAGTGAAGCTGTTGTATACAATCTTTTACTTTCTTTCTGTCAATTTTCTTGTCTACTTTTTTACTTCTTTCCTTCTTTTTCTTTTTATTCTCCTCTTTCGTGATCGGTAAAATAGGTTTTTTATGCTCCTCTTTAGATTGTTTGTTGTTTTTTTTTATATGATAGACGTGAAAGAAAATGCATGAACCCTTTAGTGGGACAAAAATAGAACAATCTTTCTATTGAAGAACTATTCTTTCTCCACAAAGAAGCAAGCTAAAGAAAAATCCAACCATCAATTTAGACTTCTTAATGCAAAAAAAATCATTGAATTAAGAATCACTCTATGTATAGCACCGTATTCATAGAATTGCTTTCAGGAAAATTATATTTCACTTAAATTAATCTCATAAATTGTGGGTACCACCCATTTTAATTACAAACATATAATGTTTTCTTAAGTCATCAAAGAAATGAAACAACACATTTCTAAGATTAATGAAATTGCAACGAAAATAAGTTAGGGGTAGAATGGCCTAGAGAGCCCAACGTTTGAATCAGTCCAAACTTAGACAAAATCAATGGCTGGTTATCATAAGCTAATTGAATATTAAGTACTAAATCATCATCATTACATTTTTCTTCGTGCTTGGAATGGCAGCCCCAAAAATAGCTTGTAATTTTAGTAGAAAAAGAAAGTTGCAGAACTTGAGGGTAGCTCAAACAGTAACTGAGATAAGTTGTATATTTAGATATCTTGAATTTGAATATTGGCGATTCTTTGGGGTTAGGCAATGAGAGAATTATTCTTTATGAATACCTTAATCTCTATGTAAATGACTTGTCTTTGATCGAATTGAGAGGAGATTAATTAAGATACGCGTAAACTGATCCGACACCACTGTTAAAAAAAAATAAAAAAAGAAAGGTATAGGGAAGCATAGACATTTGGCAATCCCTCAGTGATCAAGGGGCCGCTCCACTAGAATGATGAAAGCTTTATCAAAAGAATGCCAATCAAGTCCCACCACATGTCATTAATCTCTTTGGGAACTTGGGCCTCCCTCCTACCAAGCTCCACTCTTTCTCTTTTCTTCTTCTTCATCATCATCATCATCATCATTATCATACCTTGAGCTAATTGGTGGGTTGAATGCCAGAAGCCACATTTAATGTCTGGGTTATCAGCATCATCCCAACTTATGAGAGTTTCATCTGGATTTTTTGATCCAAATGCAAAACCATCTTATAGAGTTATCAATTTATCATACAGAAATTATGGTTTTTTTATAACAATATTCTTGATTATAGGGCTAACCACATTTCTTTAGATTTGTCAAACACTTTGTTATCATCAAAATCACAAACAAATAAACTAGAATGAAATTAGAATATATAGAACATATAAACACGATTGGTTCGGCTCGAAAACATATGTCCACAGGCGAATGGCATTGACAAAGTTGCAGTATCAAAAATGAAGATTACATAGAGTTTTGTTTCCTAATCGGTTATTTATTCAGAGTGGAATCCAAAACACCCATAACACACTCAATTTTGTGTGTCCTACAATTGCCTATACACTTTGATCAATTCTGCAATGGTTTGAAATGAACCCTGCAAATTTTTTTTCATTATTTCATGTGTTTTTCTTTTTCTGAACACTATTATTTCATTTGTTCAATTGTAGTTTTACGATGATTCAACTTTGATCACCTCTATACTCCCCTCACCCGGCCAGCGACGGGTGATGGGTTATTTACCGGTGTCAATGAGTAAAAGTGATTTTAAACCTCGACACCAAATAAAACTACAGATGCCATGAAAGTACTCATATTCATCATATACTCCCCCTCCTTATTTATCGATCTGTGTCATGAGTAAAAGTGGTTTATTTATAGTACAAACTCTGGAGCTGCTATGACCGTATTCAACTTCATCATTACAACATTCGGCACCACCATCAAATTAGTTGAAATGTCATTGAACATGTTGGAGATTTTAACTAAAACACCTCAAAAGAGACACAAAGAAACAAACGAATTACAATCCTCTCGTGATCACATGCCAATTTGCCAGATACAACTCTTTGTAAAGCTTTAGGTCATAACATGGTCACATTGCACTTTGGCATGAAAAATTAAAGTGATGAGCGTGGTGCACAAATGAGCCCGGACAAAAAGATGATTGTGATAACCTCAAAGGGTAGCTCAAGTAATAATAGGGACGGAGTTATAAATTGAGATGTCCTAAATTCGAATATTGATTATTTTTTAGGATCAAACCATGGGGGACTTATTTCTCAATAATATCTTAGTTCCAACATGACTGACATACTTTTGATCATACTACAGTAGTTGAGAATAGCATAAACTGGTCTGGACATCCCCAACCATTGAGTTGAGACCTTTTACCAATTAGATGGTTGTGATGTATTAGATTAACAAATTTGATCCAACTAATATCATTGGTGTAAGTGTGTTAGACCTTCATTGTACAATATATTTTAAAGATATGTAAACCTAACATAATATGTACAGACTATGCAATGTGGGTCCGGGATGTTACAATAACAAAGGACTAATGCCTTCATATCGATCATCAAATTGAAAAAAATGACAAAAAAATATTGGCATAATGAAAGTAGAGCAAGTGGAGAGGTTTTTCTTTCTGTTTGAAAATTATGGCATATAGGTCTGAGGGGGGAGGTATGTATGTTTTTCCAACTTTGAAAAGTTAAGAGAGTGGGAAGAGAGTGTAACAAAACAAGCTTTTGCATAGGGTTCCATTAGAAATGGCCTTCTTTTGTGGTCATTTTGCTCTTTGATGGCTGCTTGTGGGACAAACACCACCGACCCTTCACTCTTTCTTCCGGTCTCCACCAATTGCTGCACTTCTCTTTTTCTTTTCTTTTTTTGTTCAATAGTTAAGGGCGTTCAAGACAGTTTATGCAAACTTCTATTAATAATCTCCTCTGTTTGGTCAAAAGTAGGCTATTTATGCTAAGACTAGGTATAAATATCTCATGACTTAGCCATAAAGGGTTGTTAAGTTTTGAACTAAAAAGATTCGAGTTTACAGCTCGTTTACGTTATCACTTAAATTATCCCTAGGGTTATCTCTTTTACATGTTACAGTTAGATTCGCTCTTCAACAAAAAGCATACGTTTGCAGATCCTATCTATGTGTCTCATTTCATTTATCTGTATCTATGTGGGATGAATGTGCAACATATTGGTTTTTGTTGTTTTGTTACTTGAATCAATGCTACCTTTTTGGCGGGAGATATCACTATCAACTATATCAAGAGAGAGAGAGAGAGAGAGAGAGAGAGAGAGAGAGAGAGAGAGAGAGAGAGAGAGAGAGAGAGAGAGAGAGAGAGAGAGAGAGAGCAATAATAAGACAGCCATTGCAATTTCTTTCCACATTGCCAGGGCTCTACGGATTCAATTTATCGAAAAAGATGGATTTGGAAACATATATTATCTTTCTCTTGATTTCCTTTAATGTTAGGGTTTCAAAATTCAAGTACAAATCACTATATATGACTAGATTTTCACATATATACTCTCATGACTTACTTAAACAATTGAAGAAAAATAAACTAGAGGAAGACCTATCAATAGACCACCGAAGTGGAATCCGAATCCAACATAAAAAGTCTAAACTGAATCTGGTCAATTATACGAAGATTTTCATTTTCATTGTTTATATATGAATCCGTTATAAATCGAATGTCTAATTAGTCAATTAATGTAAATTTCAATAATTTATATACCAATTTTAACTCTGCGTCATCAAATAATTTATCAATTCCATTTTATATATGTTTATATGCATGTAGATATAATTTGGATTGAAATGGAAAATTTAAATATGAATCCATAAAATATGATACAACATACTTATATTCAATTTCAAATCGATCCAAAGATCACTATCCATATCTAACTAGTCAGATTGACGAATATTAGGATTCCAAAAAATAAAAAATACCACATCCACTTCTTTTTGAAGCCAGGTGGCAGTCAAATTTATCTAGAGAGAGAAAGGTTAAAACAATGCATGCAGATGAATCCTAAGAAATATGTCAAGTGGTGTAGGTTTACTAGGTAATTATACATCATCAAGACTTTGAATGGAAATAAAAAAAATATGGTAATGCCATCTTAATCTTCTTAAAAGGCACTACTACTATCTAGATTAATCTAAAAGCTCAAGTCCCTTTGATTAAAGAAATATTATTTGCATTATTTAAGGTGGATAGCCTTCTTTAATGATCAAAAGACTAATATGAAAACTGTTTTTTTAGGTTTAATTATATGTTGGGTTTTTTGAAAATTTATAATGCAAGCCGGCCATGGTGTACCCCACAAACAATTTTCAAATTTAACACAAAGTTAGGTATAAGTCACTTCATATAAATTGAGAGATATTTCATAATCACTTTGATAGATGTTTGTTGTGCAGCTTTGGCAAATATATATGACAGCATGCTAGTAGCTTCTTGTTAGTGGGTGTTTTAAAATTTTAATGTCACTTTGAATCCTTTTGAAATTTGAGATAGGGAATTTGTCCTAACTATAGTATTGTATCTAATGATTGAGCATAAACTAGAAGAAATTGGATCAAGATCAATCAGTATAAGATTCACTGAATTCTCAATAATAATAGATCACATGTTGTATGTTGGTAGGAGATCCACGTGAGTGTATTTGATCTCACATGGATCTATAATATGTGATCGGGTATTGGGGGAGTATTACGAATTTAGTATCCAAGTGGATCTAAATCTCTAGATATTGATGTTGCTATGTGATTCAAACTCTTTTTACTTGGATTGAGCAATTTACAAGGATCTAATTTGAGTACTTAATCAGAAATAGAATTCAATGCAACCGTTAGATTATTTGTAAGTTTTAATGTTAGATAGAACTCATTTTCAATTCAATGGTTATACTGAATTAAGTTATCAAATTAGATTCAAATAGTATTTGCCTTTTAGAATTGGTGCGTTCAAGTTGATCCCTTTTGCCTCCAACACTAGAGCAAAATTTGATCCCATCACTGCATACAAACAAAGTTGAGTTTACCTTTGTAGAAAATGCATTTTGGAATCTCTTTTTGTGATTTTTTAATGAAAAAACATTCCCACCTACATGGTTTATAATCTTTATGATTGAGGCCCAGACAATTCCCCTTATCCAACAACGCGGTAGACACAAATCTTGACTTTAACAAAAAAAAAAAGTAGAAAATTAAAAAATTTGACTGACTTTGCATTCCCAATCTGTTTTGAACCATCTTGATTAATGGAGGATTATTTGGTAGAGATAGATACCATGATAACACACGTGACAACTTTATATGAGGTTTTTCTCAGTATATGTTGTCTTAATAATAGATCATGCCCTATTAAGTTTATTAATACGCTCTACGCATATGTGGGTTTTCACTAATACACGATTGACGGTCTATAATGATGCTCCGTTTGGTAAGAATGATAAAAAATAAGAGAGATACACTTTCTATCCTTTAAGGATGGAAAGTAAAAATGATACATTTTCCTTCTTTTACGTTTTGTTGAATGGATGAAAATAAAAATAACTATTTTTTTTTGGTCCCAGCTAAAATTAGGGGTGACAATCAAGTCGTGTCATGTCAGATTCGTGTTGAGTCATAAAATTATGAGCCTTTTATATTTCTTGTTCGCATGTCAGATCATTTTCAAGTTCGTGTCGAGTTATAATTAAGATTGTGTCATAAAATTCATGTCAAGTTTGAGTCGTGTCATCATGTTGAGTCAAAAAATATTCACCCCTAAGATGAAAGAAATATTTTTTTAATTTTAAATTTTAATTTATTTTATTTTTTAAATTTATTTAACATATATATATATATATATATACATATTTTATTATTGTATTTTTATATGATATTAATGTATACATAATATATAGACAAATAAGATACATCTCAAAATAAATAAATAACTTTTCATCTACTTTCCGTCCGATTTTAGTGGGATTAATTTAGTGAATTAAAAGAAAAGTTAATTCATCCACTTTTTCATCTTTCTTATTTTCCTTCCTTACCAAACAAGATGTTTTATTTATCCCTATAACTTTCCATCTTTCTATTTTTCCATCATACCAAACGAAGTATTAGAGAAAATTGTAAAAAAAAAAAAATCAAATGGTATCTAAACGACTAATATTTGGATTTGTCATTAATTTAGTATAGACATTTCAAATTTTAAAAATTCAACAGCTAAGTATAGAATCTACAAATCTTAAAGACGATAAGGTAACATATTAAGTTTGTTTTTGCAACGTCCCAATCCTCTTTTATGACTACAAAATAATCGTCAATCAACATGAGAAAGAGAGAGAGAGAGAGAGAGATTAAAAAAAACAATAAAGTGTTTTTTTAGCCAGTTACAAGCTATTGGAAGATTAAAAACATCAACATAATCCATTTACACCAGATAATTGTTAGGATAATTCTCTGGACTGACCTTAAAAGAAAACTCCAACTTTGAAATAAGAAAAAAATTATGGTTTATATTTCGTTGCTTGTTGGTCAACAATATTGTTTGAAAAATTACCATCTCTTTAGTAAGTCACATAAGAAATTCCCTAGATTGTTGGAAAAGTTTTGAAGAATTGTATTAGTTTCACCATTTGAACTAATTACAGTGTAATGACCAAAATAATAATAATAATAATAATAACAATGCCAATGTTCACATTCCAATACATTCACACACATACACGTGTACACTGTTATGTTCAAATAGTTCTGAGTTTTAACCCCTCATAAGTTTAGAGGTTTTTGAATCAACAATTGGGTTCATAACTATTGGTATCAGAACTAGTTGAGTATGGGTTCAAACACAATTTGAGTTGCGGCTCCTTGTGATTGAGTCACATAAGAGACGACTCATATGCTGGATTAAGATGACTTGGTATTATATATATGTATAGTATTATCTCATTGAATATTAATAAATAAGTGAAGTTATCAAAAAATATAACTACCATTAAGTCATTACCGATAGAGTAGGCCGTCATAGACTTCATTCCACGTCCGTTAAAAATAAGATTAAATATTTGTATAAAAACTCTTAAAGACAAATACTACCTATATTTTCATAACATACACACCAGAGAACAAGAGAATGCTGAATGGTCAGAGTCAGACCAGCCTGGAGCTTGAAAAAACAGCCCAACCTAAATACCCCTACACCATCCCTTATTCAAAATCACAGTGGTCAGCACTCGGCAATCACATGGCAAAAAATTGACACTGCCACATGTGGCACCCACACAACTCCCCCAAATCTCTATGAACCATTATCGACAATAGAGGGTCTGACACATGGTCGCCTGTTTGCTTTTTAAGTAAGATTTAGGAAGAGATATAACTAGGAACAGAGCAAGGAAGATAAATTTATATGGACGATTACGTAAAGTTTAAGAGTAATTAGAGTAAAGATTATCGGTGATTGAGTAAGAATAAAACAAGAATATTATAGACGTTTTAGTAAGAATAAAACTCATATTAGGAATATTTAGTGTATAGACACAGGTGCATTGAGAACGTGTCACGTGGTAGGGTTTGAAGAAAAACAAGAAATGATCTATCACAATTATATTTGAAAAAAAAATAATAATTAATTAGAAGTTATCAGTCATTAATCTTCGACAAGAACAAAACCGTCGAAAATAATATCTATAAAAGGGTATGTAATGGTGAAGATGAATTATACACTCAAACCCCCAACGACTCTTGATCTGGGTTATATTAAGAATAATTTTAAATTAATTTCAAGAAGTAATTAGTATTGTAATCAAGGTTGTTTATTCGATTTTTTTGCAACTAAAATCATTTTGATTGAATTAATAAATTTTTTTTTTACTAGTTCATTGTACTATATATTTTTTTATCTGAGAAGGCCTTAAATAAAACATTTAAACTCCTTACAACAATCGCCTAAAAATTATTTATCGATAGAGATATATATTTGTCGATTCCAGCAAATTTTAGAGTAACAATTTACATTTTAGATGAAAAAAAAAATCATATTCCTGAGCAGAAAAAAGAGAAGTGAAAACAATTTGAATCAGAAAAATTGGGGGAGATGGTTGAGTCACGAAGAAAGTCATGTAAAGTTTAAATTTGCAGCCTACAGATAAGCAGAAACAACCACACACAACATGGGTCATGGTATAAACATACATATATTTGTAGATAGATATAGGTATACTAATACATGTGTGTATCTATGTGTGTGTATTTCTGGATATACAGAGTAGTTGGGGGGGGGGGGGGGGGGGGGGGGGGGGGGAAAAGT
>CAUOFW020000803.1:342072-355421 GCA_963454935.2 Ilex paraguariensis | reverse complement strand
CCCCCCCCCCCCCCCCCCCCTTGATCTTTTAAATCCTCTGGTTTGTGTGTTTTGTATTAGTTTGCATGGTTCTTGATTTCTCTGTTTTGGATGTTACTGTTATCTGAGATGGGTTCTCTGAGTTGCAGGAGGATGACATACTACGCGAGCAAATTCGCATCCATGGAACAGAAAAGTAGAGCCTTCTTTCTTTCTGATTGACTATGAATAGTGATTGTTATTTGCTGATATTTCATTTTTAAGCTAGTAGACCAGTATCGTTGGATAAATGAAATCGAGGGCTTTGTTGTATTATGCAGTTGGGGTATCATAGCATCAAAGTTCAAGGATAAAACAACCAGGCAATGCAGAAGAAGGTTCGATAAAGAAATTGCTTATTTAGTTTATCCTCTATTTGTTGAAATTATTACAACCAATCATTTTTCATGATCCTTTTTGTTTTAAAGTGTAATCTGATGTGGATGTAAAAAAATTCTTTTGCAGATGGTACACTTATTTGAATTCTGATTTCAAGAAGGGGGGATGGTCACCAGAGGAAGACATGCTCTTATGTGAGGTAAATTGATGCACTCCACACGTTATTTGCAGCCTTCTCAAATCCTCCAAGATGTGTCTCCATATTGTGGGTTATCAGTAAGAAAAGTTGGTTTATCTTTCACACTATCAATGAGTTAATTCATTTGGAACAATATTACACTCTCATTCTTCTAAGCATTGGCATTTGAAGTTTTGGTAAAAACAGAATAAACTGTGAATAAGGCACACCTATGATATGCTGTTTGTTTTGTCCCTTCAAAAATCACCCGACAATCCCTACTGATCAATAAGTATAATTATTTCCTCAATTCATTATTAGGTGAAGTGATCTGAAATATCAATCAAGAGTATCTGATATCGCAAAATAATATACAGGCACAGAAAATATTTGGCAACAGATGGACTGAAATAGCAAAGGTGGTTTCAGGCAGGTAGTTGAAGATGTACCAGTGTTTTGTTTGTAGTGTATTTTTGTTTTTGTTAGCAAGAAGTTTGTGGTAATGATGATTTATTCTCTTTGTTTCTCTCCCTATACAGAACAGATAATGCTGTGAAAAATCGGTTTTCCACCCTGTGTAAGAAAAGAGCAAAGCATGAGGCCTTAGCAAAAGAGAATAACACGTCATCCATCAACCTGAACAACAAAAGGGTGATATTCAATAATGGGCTCAATATAGATGGAATATCGGATACGGTACCGCCTTATAAGAAGATCAGGTACAATTAATTTAGCGTGTTTCCAGTCTCCGTAATGTCGGCAGCAATAAGACTTAAGTGTTACACACTAACACAGATTGTTATGGTCTAGGAGGACTAGCAGCTCTGATCTCATGGAAAATTGCGAACATGGAGAAATGTTGCACAAGGAATGTGGCATAACAAATCAGCAGCTAAGACCTCCTTTTGCAGTACTGGTTCAAAACATCCACAATGTGGGTGACTTGCCAACTCAGCATCAAGTCATCAACAACAAGGAGGCCTTCAGTGATGGTGAGTTATCTAAAGAGAACTTTTGGTCAAAAAATTATTATGAGATCACTCATTCATGAACTGAAGATCACATCAGAAGAAAACACATGAGAATACTACACACTTAGCCAGTTTAGGGTCACACAACTTTTGTCTACATTAAATATTGATCCTCCTTTATCAAACCATTACCATGCTAATGTAATTTGTCTTTTTTGTATCCAAAAGTAGATAGTAATGACAAGATTCAAGGATTTCTCAAGAAGGATGATCCAAAGATATTTGCATTGATGCAACAAGCAGAACTCCTCGGCTCGCTTGCACTCAAAGTAAATACAGAGAACACTGATCAGAGTCTTGAAAATGCTTGGAAGGTGATGAAAATTAGCAATGTGTTTGCTTGATTTCGACTATCTTGTGCTTGTTTAAGAGTGATCTGCAGGAAGCAAAATACATAATTACTTGCACGGAATCAATGCCAAATTAGCACCTAAATAGTTGTGATGATCCAATACCAATGATCTTCCCCTTTTTGTTTATATCATTTTCAACAATAGATAGTATCATCTAGAACAGTTTGTTTGCAAACCCTATATAAGTTTATTACGGTGGATTTTGTGGGTTAAAAAATTTAAAGCTAGAAGTCTGGCCAATTGCTTCTTACAATAAGGAGAGAAAGGTTGAACTAAAGCTGCTAGTATCTATAGATGACGTTTCATGCTGTGCTGTGCCAAAACCTTGAGGAGCTACATGGCATATGGTGTGCGCATACAGTTTGCATAGTATCTAATACTGTATCATATTATATGCAGGTTCTCCAAGATTTTCTAAATCAAACCAAAGAACCTGATATGCTCAGATTCAAAGTGTCTGATGTGAATTTTCAACTCAAGAATTTCAAAGACTTGGTAGAGGAGTTAAGGAGTAGTAATGAGGGAGTGAGTTCATTTTGGAGGTAAATAATATGTGACAGATTAGAATTAGACACAAGAAGGGTTTATTGACCACAAAATGTCTAATTGACTGTTAATGCAGGCAACCTGCTTTAAATGAGGAGTCCTCAGGCAGCTCCAGTTACAGTACTGGATCAACTCTCTTTTCCCATACAGCTGGTGATAACACAGAACAAAGTCAAGCTGAGCTAGGTGCACTACATCAAGATCTTGGAGCTGAATTACAATCAATTCATATAGGAGAGCAAAATGGTATTGGTGATGCTGAAAATGGAATCCTCTCAGGTGAAACCACAAATCAAGGTAATTAATTTGTAATATTTATGAGGAAGCTTATCTGATATTATGTAATCATAATTTGACTAAACCACGAGAAGTAACTCTGCTCATGAAAATGACTTTTTTTTGCAGTGGATGTCATACCATGTTTTGATGAATTAAAATTCAATCATGGAGCTGTTTGTGCTTTATCAAGTACAGAGTTCAGTTCGCCACTTCAAGTAACCCCACTATTCAGATCATTGGCAGCAGGAATTCCCAGCCCAAAATTTTCAGAAAGTGTAAGTTTCCTTGGATTAGACTTTGCCAGTTACTATGCCCTATTCGTATCAGAAAAAAGTTATCAAGACTTTAGTAGCAGTAGTATTATTACTTTTGTCTCCTGATAATACAAGTAGCATTAGAACTGTGTCTGCTGATTTAATGGCTTTATTTAGAGTGAGCCATGTATGTTTGTAGCAAAGGACCAGTAGCAGCTGTACTGTTGACTATTCCAGTCAGGAAAAACGTAGTCTGCTTCAAACCATTAATTAATCTTTTGCTACGCTCTGTGACTCCACCAGTTTCAACAGATTTGGTTCACTTCCAGCAAAGGCAGAGTTCAACTCCAAGCCCATGCTTGTAACCATATATGGTTGAAATGCAGATTACTTTTTCGAGATTGAAATAATGCAAGCACTGATTGTGCACCTCGTTATTAAAGAGTTTCATACCATATAAGAACTAAAAACTACAAAACATTGCCTACATTAAGCAAATACAGTTTTATAGTCTGTGGTGTGGGTGTGTACTTAACTAGGAAATTTCCCTTCTTCTAAAGCATGGTCTGCCTAAGATGACTTCATGGGTTGACTGCCCTGACAAAAAATTGCAAATTTTAACAAATATAAGTGATTGGTAGTTTATGTAAGCTAGAGTTAGAACCAGGTACACGTACATCAACCAAGTAGGTTTCTTTAACTAAGAGCATCTCCAACCTTAACTCAAATTTAAATTCAAATATAAATTTGAGTAAAAACGTCTAAAAAACTTGTTCCAACCTTTGACTCAAACTTATACCAAATCAAGGGAGACTCATTTTTCTACTCAAATCTTTAATGGTCTTTTGAAGATCTAATGGTCATTTTTACTCTCTTTTAAATTTGAGTTTGCCCTCATTTAAGTTTGTCCTCATTTAAATTTGAGTCTCTCCTTCTTTAAATTTGAGTTTGTTCATTGGATCCCTTTATATCAAATCAAACTTTTTACTCAAATGTTAATTTAAATTTGAGTAAAAATTTGAGTTATAGTTGGAGGTGCTCTAACAGTTTAATATAGCTCTTGATGCTGAAAAGATGCATACTTGCATTCCAGAGTTATTGGCGATTTTAGGCAAAGCATAAATGTAGTCCTGGCCAAAGAATGCAATAACACTAACTTCTACTAGAACTGGTGCCGGGGATATGCATGCAATGAAAAATAACAATAGTTTATCAGTAAATAATCTCCATAATCTTTGAAGGAACCAAATAGGTTGTCTACATGATAACTAGTTATTATTGTATTAACAATAGTCTGGAGGATTTATATTAATGTCTTAGTTATTAAATTTGCAGTTAATCATGGAGAAGTGCATTTTCTTCTGTATACATTTTGGCCCAATGTTTATTCTATTGGCATCAAGAAATTGCATTCAAAATGAAGACTTAGATCATCTTTTGACAAAATAAATCTAATATTTCTCATGGTCCGACTCCAGATTTCAATGCATGTAAAATAAGCTTGCACCAACGTCTCGTGTGTGTGTGTCTCTCTCTCCATACCCACCTCTTCTTTTTTGCACCATTCTATTTTTCCCGTGTAATTGAGTGAAATTTGATTTCAATATTTGAAGCAAGACTGACAGCAAAATTTTTTATGCATTGTTCAGGAGAGGAACTTCCTATTGAAAACACTTGGAATGGACTCTACGTCTCCAAACCCAAGCACCATCCCTTCACAACCTCCACCCTGCAAAAGGGCACTCCTGCATAGTCTATGATCTATCTCATGATTTGTCTCACATACAGAAGGATTTCTGTGTGGATTTCAAACCCCCTATAACTACTTATCCAGAGTTTTTTGCATTATGTAGAGCTTTTACCTTCTCTTTTGGAGTTCTTTTCTTTTGATCGCAGTCATGCCGACCTGAGTTTTTATATAGAGGCATACTAAGATCTGCGTTTCGACCTAGAATGTTATGGTGCATTCTAGAAGACTAGAACCCCTTGAAAGATCTAACAACAGGGTCTGCCTTCTTCGGAGTTTTTTTTTCCCCCCTCTTTTGGTAAGTCATTATTTGGAGTTACAGCCACAACACACATTGATTTCCAGTGTGCTTTGATTCATTCTTTTGTCCATTATGGGTTTCGGATAAGGTTTCGACTTCCCATACTATCCAGCCTTGATTTGCCATTTGTACAGAAGCTGCAGTATAATCCCTAGTTTTTTTTTTCCAGAGTGTAATTATAAAGATTGGCACCTCGCCAATATTCCCCTTTAGGTAAAAGATTGAAAGGAAAATGAGAGTAGAGGAGGATCAACCAGTTGAATTGGACTCCTATATGTTTTCTTCTTGGTGTGCAGGGTATAGAATAAGTTTTCTTGATGTTTCTTTTTTCCCTTTGGTTTTCCCTGTGATGTGACTCTTAATTATTGGAGTGGAGAAATTCATATGGTTCTTGTGTGCAGATATTCTTCTTGTTCATTTTATTTTCTTGCCTGACATGAATGCTTAAACAAATCTAGATAGACAGACACAAACAATGAAGGAAATGAAGGATATCTGATACAGAATTGAAAACATATATAGAAAACAAAGCCAAATGAATGGAATAGAAGAACATTCAAGTATAAAGACACAACTCAGAGAAGAGTGGGGTAAAATGTGGCTTACTTACAGAGGATAAAAGATCTGTGTTTTTGTCTTGCTGTGGCATTGGAGACTTCCCCCCCTCCCCGTGTTTTTGTGTCTGTGGCAGAGAAAGAGAGAGAGAGAGAGAGAGAGATTTCTAATAAGGGTTGTGCTGTTGGGAAGAAGTGGGGTTGGAGATATCTGCTATTTAAATTGGTCAGCGGGTGGTGGTGGAGGACCAGTGTGATAATGAACAAAGCAAAAGCTATGGTGAAAGGAGGGAGGGAGGGAACCCTGTACAAAATAAAGTTGGCATTCACTGGCTGTCACTTTCTCTCTCCATCCTGATTTTGCTTAAACAACAATGGGAGGAATTTGACCTTCTAATACCAATAATCAATTGTTGGGTGGGTCTTGGGGATAAACTTTTAACCGAGTTTCCTAACGGTGCACCCCAACAGTGGCCCAACCACTCAGTCTAATCATTAACACAACTTTAATTAAGTGTTTATATTATGGTTGGGTCCCATCTGTTACCACTCTCTTTGGTGATGTATGTAGTTTTATTCCAATTTAACTGTTTCCTGCTGATATATGCATGCACTTTACCTAATCTTTTTCCCATATAACCGAGAAATTGAACTCGTGACTATCATATCGCCTCAGGCTACATGCAAATTACTAGCAAATTGAGCGCATTTGATCGACTAATGCATTTTTACGAAACTCGAACTTGGAATCTCCATCGTGAGTAAACTTTTTTGGCATCTGCTTTATGTTCAAATATACGAAATATTGCATAGCTAGTAAAAGTAAATGTGTTTATGGGCCGGATTACTCACAAGTCCCATTACTTGACCTCAAAAAAATAAGTTTAAAACTCGATATTTGATCTGTCCGAACCCGATATACTAAAAAGAGGGTTTGAATTTGTCTCCAAACCCATTATCGGACCAATAGTCCACTCAAAAAAACCCAGCCCCATTATCGGACCTTTCCTTTGAATAAAAATTATATTTTTAAACTATTAAATTTGAAATTTTGAAATAAGTCTTCTAATGTCAAAATTTAAAGGTTTAAAAATTTAGATACTATAAATAATCTATTATTTTATAACATATAAGTTTTAAAGAGCAAAGTAATGCAAATGATAGTTAAGTGAATATGTGTCAACCTAATTGAGATGTATTCATTCTATTGGCTATAGTTCACCCCCTAATTAAAAATAAAATTATTTATTATTTTATTTTTTTCCATTTTAACTCTACTTTTGATTCAAAAATATAATTTACACAAATATTACGTTATAAAAATATTCATTACTTTTAAATGAAGTTACATATAAAAAAACTCACGAACAACCCAGCTCAAAAAGTCAGTCCAATAGGCTCGCAGGTTGGACTGCTAATAGCTTATCCCTACACAAAGCCAAGCCCGGCCCGGCCGATAACTTATTTGGGTAAGGACTTGAGTTTATACTATCCAGACCCGACTTAAAAAAAATTGAGTTATTTGAAAATCGGTACACCTAATTAGACTTCTTTGGCAAAAAATATACAAAACAAAATATTTTAGAAAAAAATACACAACTGAAATACAAAGACGTTAATGCTCATTTTAAGGTCATTTAATTCAAAATCTCTTATTTAATGCACCATTATTCATGTGAATTTGTTAATACATATATAAATACCTATATATATAAATTTAAACAAGTATATAAATTCAATATATATATATATATATATATATATATATATATATATATATATATATATATATATATATATNATATATATATATATATATATATATATATATATATATTGTTGTTAAATCTTAAATTATCTTTAATACACCTTAATTCATGCGTATTTTTTTTTTTTGGAAAGTGGTTTTATTTTTAAATTATATTTATGCATTAAATATTTACTACTACTAGTTTTATAGGAAAATTTTAATATTTTGTTTATTTTAGAATATATCACTTGTTTGAATTTCAAAATTTGTTAATATCCAAACTCCATATTATTGTAACAAAAACAGTGCAACAAATACACTGTAAACAAAGACAGTATAACAATACACTATAACAAAAACAATGTTCAATAATTTTACGCATGTGGTAACAAATTCAAAACGGAGATGGACTATTTTGAATGAAATATGTTTGACAAAATGTAATAATACAATATTTTGTGTAAATAGTTTGTTACACTGTTACACTATTTGGTAACAAATTCAAATGGAGATGGACTATTTTGAATGAAATTATATGAAAATATATGTTTGACAAAATGTAATAGTATAATATTTTGTGTAAATAGTTTGTTACACTGTTATTGTTAAATTGTTATTATTCTACTAATACATAATTCAGATATTAAATTAATTTGAAAATAAAACTACTTTCCAAAAAAAAGATGCATTAAATATAAATTAAAAACAAAATCGCTTTTCAAAAAAAATTGTATGAATCAAGGGAGGACATACTTAATGCACCACTTTCCAAAAAAAATACACATGGATCCATAGACGACAAAAATGTCACAAAAAAAATCAATAAAATTCAAATAATATACTTAGATACAAATAAATATCAAAATGAATGACTTAATTACTTAACATTTTTTTCTGTGTATTTTTTTACAATTAAGTCTAATTTGGTGTACCCCTTCCAATTTTCCCAAAAAAATTTCGAAAGCCCAGCCCAGCCCAGCCCAGCCCATGGACACCTCAAAGTAAAAGTAACAAGAAATGATTGTCAAAAATTTCCGCTGACTACATATAAAGATCAAGTTAAATAGGTTCTATTCCATTACATTCATACATATATTAATGTTACTATTAAACCTTACGGTTACACCATTGTCATTTGGATAAAAAGAGAGAGGGAAAAAAGGTCCCCACTCTCACATCGACTTTCTTTTCTTTTGAAATCTCTGCAATTTACTCCACTTGAGGTAAATCTGGAAAGACAGCCCAAAGAAGACCATGGCAACACTGCCCCATTGCTTTGCGGAGAGGGGATTGCCACTTAGCAGTGAAGACACCACTATGCTGACAAACTTGCGGGTGGTGTTCGTGAGGGAGCCGAACCGGCTTATTGTTAAAAATATGAAGTTCTGCCCCACTGCACCACACAAACAATAAAGGAAAATGTCCCACGCAGCTTCCAGGTGCTGCTTGCAGAATTGAACTGCCTCAAATCCACTGGCATGCGGCCAACCAAACATGAATACCATGTTGTAAATGGTTCCCCATGAATTCATCCCAAGCGCTGGTCTTTGTGTACCTGAGCAAGAGAAAGCAATATGATTGAAAAAAGCAGCGGCAGCGGCATTTAGATTTCAGGAAGCAACCCGCAAGAAACTGCCCAGATGCACTGTCTGATAATAAAAAGAAGATCGAACTTGGAATGACCCTAGACCATTTGACCAACAGTCTAAGATAAGGAATAGATAATACAATTACACCAGTAGCATATGCAGAGTATCTTGTGCTTCCTTTTCAGTACTAAACAGGATTCTTTGCTGTCGCATTCTATCTTCTTCTTCTTCTTCTTCTTTTTTTTGTCATCATCTCTCGGTATTTATTCATTTATATTTGGCCAACAACAGAGTGCTGGAAACTACTCATTACATAGCTTTAAAAAAATGTAAATGTAACAATTTTATGGAACGTTTAATGACCTGCTCACCACCACTGACTATGAACCTGAGGCTCAACATTCAAACTTCATATCTCTGCAGATATCAATCCATTGTGCCTGCATACAGAGAAGAATCTAAATCCCCGTACAGAAGTTTGTGATAGCCGAAGTTAACTGGACAGAGTAATTGGAATAAGAACAGAAGATACTAGCTGGTTTGTTGGAGTAAAAATAAATGTCTAGGTGTTTTCTGAAAAAAAAAACTATCACCTACAAGTAGGCTTCTTTAGAAGACAAGCTAACAGATAAGTAATCGACATTTCTGAAAAGAAAAATAGGATATAACAAAGAATTTGTTGCAGAAGGCATTTTAGGATATGGAACAGGGTTCGATAATCCCGGAAATATGTCTAATCCACACATATAACCCAATTAAAGAGGTTCTAAACAGTGCATCTTTCTGAAGTTGTGTCCTGATTTGTGCAATTATCCACTCTGACTTTAAAATCATTATGGACTTAATGACAATATAGTTGAACTCTTTAGTAGGATACCTTGCTGTAATTGAATCCTGAGTACAATTTGTGAACCCATCAAAGGCGAGGTTTAAGAAACAGAGTCCGTATCCAAGTGCAGCATTTGGGTGTGCCAGCTTGCTGATGGTCTTCGAGCTTGTCTGAGACCAACCATAATACAGATGAGATACAATAGAGGTCTGATATCAAAATAGTACTATTCAATCAATATACCTCACCTTTGAAAGTGCAAATACTGATACCCCACCGGCAACAAGGAGAGTACAAACATACTCAGGTAAAGTGTATCTGACACCATAAACAAGGGTACCCATCAGCATCACTGCATAAAAACAAGCATTTGTTATCATCTTAACTACTAAGACCTCTTGATCTGAGAAGCCCATGAATTAATAGGTTCATTATCTTATTTTTCCATGCCTAAAATAGATTAAAATATATATGTAAACCCGAACGAAATAAGAACAGAGGTTAAAACCCAAACTTTTTCCATTTATGACAGATGACGAAAGCATAGTTTCCCCAAGAAAATCATCCAAAGAAGAAGTCTCTCACTTTCTAAGGCCCACGTAAAGAGATTGGTAACTAAGTCTTGGCAACGACCGTATGAAAATCCTGTGTTATATTGTGTGCATGTGTCTGCACAAGAATAAAGTTATTTTTTTTTCTTAACCTTTTTTTCAATTTTTTCCAGAAGAGAGGAGCGGTTTGGGGTTGGTTAGTCAATGGTCAGTCTTAAAGTAATGGTGCGCATACAAAAGAAAAAACCGAACATGTACCACATAGACAAAAAATTAAAAATCAAGTAGAACCTTAACCAACAGTGTTAGACATGACAAAAGTTGTTTCTTTATTATACCAATAACTCACCTGGAATCATTTTAGAGGATTTTGCCAGAACCTGCACATTATAATAATTGCATGAGTACTTACTCTTGATTCAGCATTTTCATAGCATCAATTTCTGCAATAAATTTTTGACCCGAATACACAGAACAGGGAAATAAATAGAAGGATATGCCGGTAAGAAATAACAATGTCAAAGTAATAGTTAAGCCTTGTGAATAGGACAAAGCAAATTTAAAGGAGTCATAATATAAAACGTTCCAATTCAATTTCGTGTGACAACCTATAAATTTTTCCTTTAAACCTCGAAACTGTCAGATGAAAAAATGATTGATAACGGTCAAGGTCCTCCAGTACCAGTGAATAATAGTTGACAATAATAAATAATTTTAGGTGTAAAGCTGGAGAATTTGCTACTGATAAATTAATATCCATGGAAACTTCAATCAATCGATTAAGCACTGATGGTTTTGTTCGAGTGACTATACGTTTCTTTAAACAATAGCAATGTTTGGTCCTTAAAATCAGCCCCGACACTTGCACCAGATTGCATAGGGAAGGACATTAAGTGAAAATAAATTAATGTTGCTTAGAAAAACTTTCATAATAGGCACACATGCAAGTTACTATGCACGAAAATTAAAATATTGGTGTACATAGGGTTTAATTAAGCAACCGAAATGAGTAAGACTCAACAAGATTGACAACCGTGATTCATTAACAAAGCAAAACTACACATTCTAACAGTAAAATGATTATAGCTCAATCCGGATTGCAATAAACACAGGCTCACAAGCAAAAATTCAACACATTCAACGTTGTTGTATAAATGAAGTTCCACACAATCCATATACTGTAAAATCATCCAAACAACGCAATTACTTATGAGTCTAGGAGTGTGTGTGAGTGTATGTGGTACGAAACTTTCAGTGCTGCGACTCCAAATTCAACAAACTTGTGCCCTAATTATCTCCAACTCCAATTGTAAACCATTCCACAGCAACACATCATCTGTGAGACTCAAAACGGCACCGACCTTGAAGATATCAGTTAATAGAGCTTCGAAAGGAAAACACTTACACTGTACGCCCACACACTGATATATATAAACCCACCAAATGCCGGCGACGCAGAAGGCGAGCACCAGAACACGGCGGAGTCCGGCCCCATGAGACTCCATCCGGCCTGCCACGTAGATTTCCCGGCTACTTTCTTCAAACAGAACCGGTAAAAATCTCAGATCAAATAAGTGAATGTTTGTTGGTTGAATGACTTAATAGAGTGATGCTATTGGATTGGTTGAGTAAACGCGGACACCAGATTTATTTCTTTTATAGTAATATACTATCGGTCAATTCAATTAATGAACCATTAACACGGTATTCCTGTCAATTTAATTTAATGTTCTGTCCGGTTTTAATAAACTATGATTTCATCAAGGGAGCCTTTCTTGACAACATTGGTCCAGTCCTTAGCGGCCCAAGACCAAGCTGGCCCACGCGTTATAAGCTAATTAACCTGGCCCACCTTATTTAACGTGCGTCGCTCTGGCAAGGGATGGTGGGCCCCCCTTTGTCCAAGTATTTTTCCCGAAACTGAATTATTAATTTGACGGAATCTTAATTAACGATAAATTTTAAAGGAGTTGGTTGAATTAAAAGTTGTCAATTAAATGCGTGCATTTAGAAGTATGGATTGAGTTTGATATATGTAGATTTATATGTATAAAGTTAAACTTTATTCTATTATTAATATTATTATGTTATTGCAATAGTTGATAATAATTTTGTTAAAGTCGAATTGGACGCGTGATATTGAATTCAATAAATGAATTGAGTCATTTTTTCTTTAAATTCACGTGTTTCTTAATAATAAACAGACATGTACAAATTACTAGTCAATCGATAAATTATGTACAAATGTTGATATTTTTTGTGTTATGTTTTTAAAGTAAACTGTGTCAATTTTTAAAAAAGATTAATTATGGGTGTAGATTGATTTAAAATGGCGTACACTTAAAAAAAATTGGTCCTTGAAATATTTATATTACATAATTAATGTTTGATTTTGTGTTGTACAATGTCTTCAACTTAGGGTTTTGTCCATTATTTTTTTAAAAATTTGGTTATGCTTTTTATATTATATTATCCCTTAATGCATGAGTTATATATATATATATATATATATATATACTTTTTTTTTTGGAGGGGAGGGGGAGTGAGACTTGAATCCTTGATCTCAAGAAAGAAGGGTCTTCACAAGTTAAAAAGGTATCTTTGGACCAAAGACCTATTGATATTATTATCTATATAATAAAGCATAATATAATTTAAATCTTAAAAGATAAACAAAATAATTTTTATTATTCGCAATTGAGATTTTTTTAAATTTTATTTTAAAGTTATTATGACGCTTAATATTAACACCCTAAATTTAATAGAGAAAATAGACCTATAAGAGTATGTCTAGGGTGACTTTTTAAAAGTGTTTCTAAAATTTATAACTTCTTATAAATATTTTTTTAAAAAAAAGTAATATTTGGAACCTCCCACCACCATTACCACCATCATCACTACCACCACCACTATCATCCAACCACCACAACTACCACGGCCACCCCCACCACCACTAGTACCCCCCACTACCATTTTCGTCACCACCCAACCATCACCTCTATCACAACAACAACCACCATCATTGCCACC
>CAUOFW020000803.1:323552-332299 GCA_963454935.2 Ilex paraguariensis | reverse complement strand
TATATATATATATATATATATATATATATATATATATATATATGAGTTTAAATGTTTGTATATGAACTTTTAGATGTATGTTTATGAATGTTTGGACACCATCCTCTTACAATTTTTAAAAGTAAATTCTACCCATAAATTATTACTAAAACAATAATTATTCTCAACTTCAAAGGAATCACCTCACTTAAAGGTTAGGACAAATTTGAAATAGCAGTATAAACAAATTCGACTTGTTTATCTCATGAATAATTTTTAAGTGAGTTTTTTAATCACGGGTTTACGAGCTAAGATCGAATAACTTGTATAAAAATAATTGTATTGACAGATCTAGCCACAAGGAAGATTCTAGTTTTGACCAAAAAAAAAAAAAAATTTCTAGTTTTTTGCCCAAGATGTGTGGAAGACTTGCGATTGGTTGCTGTCATTTACTTCGCAAATGACTCTTTCAAGCCATTTTAATACTAACGGCAAAGACTTCCACTGGTCCCCAGAATAAGTTCTCATTTTCAATTCTCAGGTTGAGACATGACAGTCTCAATCAATCAGGGCTAAAACATAAATAAATAAATAACGAAATAATTCTGAAAAATACGTCCGTAAATGTGTCACGTGTAGAATACTTATATTTTATTTTAGTATTTATTCGATCAACGATTACATGTCATTCAATATCGAATCAAAGAGTTGAGACGGGTGAAACAACGATACTCGAGTTGGGTACCATATCCTAATTAAGGGTGGGGCGGCTTCATAGGGATGGACTTCAGTTACTATACAAAATTATCTCGTTGGACTACGCCCACATCATGGCATATAGCTGCTAGAAGAAAATAGGAAAAAAGGTCCGCAAGTCTCATAAAGTAGGTATAGAAGAAGAGAGGTTTTGTTTCTTATTACCACTGTTTATTAGTCCGTATTCTTTTCACAATAGATTTTATTAATTTTATTTTGTTAATTTCACTACAGATTCTTTTCACATACCGTGCGTTATTAGATGACCCACGTGTGTATAATGAATTATATTTGTACCAATGGTACTTGATCCAAGAATAATTTACGTTTTAATTTTTAACTGTAGTAAACTTTTATATTTGTTGTGCTTAATCTTTTAACTGTAGTAAATTTACTCACATTTTACCCTCAATAATTTATTTTTTTAACATTTCAACCATAATTAAAAAAAAAAAGTACACACTAGTCGAGCATTATACGGACAACTACTGTATGTCCCAGTAACCAACGATTTAATCTCAAGCAAACCACTAAATTTTGATATTTCTAACTTGAACTTTGATTCGAGCACAATCAAAGATGGAGCTCGAAGGATTTTGGAATGCCACTACTGTATGGCCCAGTAATCAACTGCTCAATTTTAAAAATACGACATCCGTTTCATTTTAAGAAGTTTGTAAAATATGACATACTAGTCAAAGTCAATAAGCTTCACAAATCTCTATTACTCCAAGAAGGTGAATATGATTAATAATTAATAATTATTTCAATAATTGTGCCTAACAAAGCCACCATTTTCGACAAGTTCTATGTGAGTTGTATACTTGTCTGACTTCAATTGGAGACCACAAAAACCACACTAGCAAATTTTAGAAAAGGAAGAGAGTGTCGTTTAAGATAAACCTATTTTAAAGGAGGTGTAAATGAAATTTTCTCTACAAAAAATATAAAAGGGTATTTGAGTCAATTGCGGCCAATTTTTTTTTTTTTTTTTTATTTGACGTTTTGACATGGTACTAGGGGCAACACTTAATTGAATTCAAGCATTGACATTTCGTTAGTGAAAACATGTCTATCTTTTCCTTTGTCCTTTTCATGGTGGACCCCGCTTAGCAGATTGGTGGAGGCTGGTAGATTGGAATATCTCTACGTTTTCCTCTCTGCTTCCTCTCTTTTTCTCAGAATTTTTTGGTGTAATAACTTTTTTTATTTTCTTTTGTGGTTTAGCCTCTGTAAATAATCATAGTGGAGGAATTTGGCCCTGTTATAATGACGAGGGTCTCCTGTACCAGATACGCCTGCGCCTTAGTGCCATAATACGAAGTCATAAAAAAAGAAAGAAGCCCAAGAAAGTTCATCGTTTACAACTCTTCAAAATATCTTTAGATTCTGAAATTTGTTTCTAATTTGCAAAGATCATTTTTTTAATTTTTTTTTCTAACTGGGTGTTAAATAGACTCTTTCTCTCACATCTGGGGGGTTTGGACTTTGGAGCATCATCTGATGGGCAACTGTTTAGATTCTTCAGCTAGAGTCGATGCAGCCTTCAGCTCCCACACAACTTCTGGTACTAGCATCTCTCCTCTTTCTCTATGTATGTGCCTGTATTCATCTTTATCTGTCTTGTGTTTGTTCAAGCAATTGTAACTTTTTCTTGCGCAGCTTGATATACAATTACATAATTACTTTAGTACTAACCATATTGTTGCCTCGGTGGTTTTTTAAAAGGGTTTTGATGAGCATAAGATCACTATTTCTGGCAAAAAGGTTCTTCTTTTTGTTTAAAAGTATTTCGCCCATAAGTGCATAGCTGTTTTCTTTTCGGAAAGTGTCATAAGTGCATATCTTGACTTGCTGTAGATCAAACGAAACTAAGTTCATTTGGATTGAAGAGAAAATTTTTGTGGGTGTTCCCTCAATTTGTTCTTTCCTTTGGTTTTGACATTGGTTTAATTGTCTTGGCACAAGGTTTGGTTTTTCCCTTTCCTCCTTTTTTATGTGAGCATTAATATTCAGCTATTTTTGTTTTGAATTTTTGAGAAGATATGTAATAAATATTCTTATTTTTATTTTGGTTGGTTTTCGTCCTTCAATCATGTAACTGACAAATTTTTTTTTTTGGCTTTTTTTTTGTGTGGAGGGTTTGGAGTTTTCATTAGGTAACTGAATCTATCCTGCTCTGTTTGGGTCTATGTTTTAGTGGAAGATAGCTATGTTTAGTTTGTCACTTCTTAATCATTATGGTGTACATAATCATTTTTTTTCCCCGATTGTGCTTGAGGATTTCAGTTCATCAATAGATTGTCAATTTTGAAAGAATTGATGATTTATTTGCAGTAAATAAACATTGATGGCTTCAGGAAATTCGCACTTTTGGTAACATATTTCTGACTTTTTCATGGAATTTTACAACTGAGTGGTCTCGAAAAAGTTGAAGTATTTTTGTTCTTTCTTAGTCTCGGAGACTATGTCAAACATTCTTTGAGGGACATAGAGGATGAAGACTCAAGGAAAGGTAGAAGATATATCTTCAATTTATGGATGTAAACTTGGATTGGACTGACTAGTAACATTTGTGCAAAGGAGAGAAAATTGTAGCCTTATCTAATTCTGGATAAATTGGGTGGGCTGTTACAAATAATAAAAGGAGTTTTTCCAATCACATATAATAGTTTGGCTTAAATGCAGAGCAGCAGCTCTTTTGTAGCATCTCACTGGATTGTTAAATGTTTTAGACCACGCTGCTGCCAGTGTTTTGAATTCTTCTTTTCATATTAGACAGCTGCCAATAGTTTTGGCGTGGTTTCTATTGGTGCAAACTATGCCAGGAATATCATTTTTGACAACCTTGCTGATATGATAGTAGTGACAATGAATCCAATTATAAAAATTTACAGGCGTTGACATTCTTCTATTCATGATGGTAAAGACTTCGTATTTGAATGGTACATCTTTATGTAATCTCTATTCTGAAAAGAATCTAAGGAACTAACTTGAGAGAAAAGTATCAATAGTTTGTATCGTAGATTGGATGATCGTTTCTGAGTTTTATTTGTGCATGCTTGAAGTCCCTACTCAACTAATATATGCAATTGCATGCAACTTTACATTTTTCATCTCCTTTTTCTGCAGCATCAGAAGCCACAAGAATTTCCACCAAAAAAAGAAATTCTTTAGCTCCTTCCAGCTTGACCATTCCATCTTACACTGAGAAGAGCAGTCCTAGGGGTCTTCCTACTCCAAGATCTGAAGGTGAAATACTGTCGTCCCCTCATGTGAAAGACTTTTCATTTAATGAATTGAAGAATGCGACCAGAAACTTCCGTCCCGACAGTCTTCTTGGTGAAGGTGGATTCGGTTATGTTTTTAAAGGATGGATCGATGAACACACACTTACTGCTGCAAAGCCTGGATCTGGAATGGTAATTGCTGTCAAGAAACTTAAGCCTGAAGGTTTTCAAGGCCATAGGGAGTGGTTGGTATGTTTCCTCTCTGGTATCCTTATTAATTACTTTGCATGTTTTTCCTGTTGTCCCGATTATTGATAGAAAAAGTTTGCAGACAGAAGTTAATTATCTGGGGCAACTACATCATCCAAATCTGGTAAAACTTATTGGGTATTGCTCGGAAGGTGACAACCGGCTGTTGGTGTATGAGTTTATGCCAAAAGGGAGCTTGGAGAATCATCTTTTTAGGAGTAAGTTTTCCGTAGTCAACTTTTCACTTTTTCAGGAGGCTTAGTTGGTTAGTGCCCCTTCTTACTCTATTTTCATAAACAATCATTAATATTTGCCAGCCAGTTCCAGCTGAGACATCATCATCGATTCCTTCCTGCCTTATGTTACTCGTTGTCAATCTTCTATTTCTTTAAGTTTTTCCATTTTCATTCTCCATTGGTCTCTCATCTCCATTTGTGTGCTAGAAATAAATAACCATCAAAAATATTTTGATTGTTTGGAAAAATGCCCTCAGTTAATTTGGTGCATAGTGTTTGATTGAGCCTATGTGGAGTACAAGATGGTACCCCGATCCCTCCTTATCTCCTCCTCTCTTAAATTTACTCAAGAAATCTATGCATTTTTTTTTTTTTTTTGCTTTTTCATGATTTGGTCCTCCAATACAATTGGATTGATGACAAATCTTAGTTATGTTTCTCCCATAACTAAGCAATGGCTTCTATACCAGATTGATGAAATCCTTGATGTACGGCTCTAAGGTTATTGAATTTTTAGAAGCAAATAAGTCATGTTCCATTTGAAGTTTTTTTTTTCCTTTCGTTTTTGTCATTTTATTTAATATACACATGAGATAAGTTTTTTTTTTTGCTAGTTTTCTTTGATTGGCGCCTGGATATATCTATGGCACATGCACAATTATAGCTACAATATCATGGAGACAAATGTTTATGAGTCTTTCCATTTCGCTATTGCAATTTTTAGCTGTTCATGATGGACCATGCACATGGTATCGAACTTCTGGGTATGTGTCTGTAAAAAATGTGCTGACTTTGGATGCCATTTTTGTTTCAGGGGGACCTCAGCCACTTTCTTGGGCAACAAGGATCAAAGTTGCCATTGGTGCAGCTAGAGGCCTCTCTTTCCTACATGAAGAGCAAGTCATATATCGGGATTTCAAAGCTTCTAATATCCTTCTAGATGCGGTAGGTTGAGGAAAAGATATGCTTCCTTCCATTGCTTTGGAAGTTGTGGAATATGAAATTTACTGGTATTGTTGGCATGATAATCATATTATGTATTACATTGATGGGGCTAACATGCTTAGGGATGCAGGAATTCAATGCAAAGCTATCAGATTTTGGTTTAGCTAAGGCAGGGCCTACTGGTGATAGGACTCATGTATCCACTCAAGTAATGGGTACTCAAGGCTATGCAGCACCAGAGTATGTTGCAACAGGTCTGTCTATGTCTTTGCTCGTTTTAGTATTCTGAACTACCTTCGTAAATTGGTCGATGTAACCCTCACGTTGCACTAAATCTCTCACAAATGAACAGGTCGATTAACAGCAAAAAGTGATGTCTACAGCTTTGGGGTTGTTTTACTGGAATTACTGTCTGGACGGCGTGCCGTTGACAAAACAAAAGTTGGTGTAGAGCAGAATCTTGTGGACTGGGCAAAGCCATATTTGGGCGACAAAAGAAAAGTATTTCGGATTATGGACACCAAGTTGGAAGGCCAGTACCCCCAGAAAGGAGCTTACACGGCTGCTACAGTCGCTTTGCAGTGCCTAAGCACCGAGGCTAAGATAAGGCCACGAATGGCAGATGTTTTAGCAACCCTCGAACAGCTTCAAACACCCAAATATGCAGCCAAAAACTCCCAACCAGAGCATCAGACTGTCTCCAGTCCTGTCCAAAAGTCACCTTTGGGACAAAATCGATCACCTCTGAATTTGACGCCATTAGCATCCCCATTGCCATCTCACCGGCAATCTCTACGTGCACGGTGAGAGAGAGAAACATAACATGCGGTGGGGTATTCTGGTCTATCTTTATTTCTTACTTATTTGTCTGTTGTTTATATTCATATGTGGCTGTATGAGCATAGTTTTTAACTTAATTTTGCAATATGCCAAAAAACATGTCAACGTATGTATTCTATGAAGTTATATCGCCAGCTCTAGTTTTGTTCTTCACTAATAGTCCTTTTTTTATTTGTTTACCAATTTTTTCTTCTTCTTCTTCTTCTTCTCTCTCTCTCCCCCTCCTCCTCCTTCTGCCGAGGAGTTGCTTCAAGATCTATACATGGGATTGCAAATGATACAATGCTCCCAGATTAACCTGTCTACCATGCTTCCTTCTTCAATTTCCACTCTGCTACTGTGGCTGTTCCACAGGTGCACACCATAAGTCGCCCTGTTTAGCTGGTGCAGTTTGGCCTCCACCCAGTTTGACAGTTTCCGATCAGGTGGCCGTGAGAAAAACCCAGCTATCTTCGTCCAGCTGACCGGATAGAACGCCATAGGTGGCAAGACAGTAAACTTAAACTTCTGTGTTGTTGCCGCTCTCTTTACTACTCTGGAAACTAGGTAAGGTCCATTGTGTCCCCATCTATTTCCATTGAAGGTTGATGCAAATTCCTCCAAGAACATGTACAGAAGTGGGTGTTTTCTGTCAAAAACCAGAGCTGCATTGTTCAGTCTTGTCCAGTTGCCCGACTCATCGGTGCTTTGTGCTCCGATGGAATTCCTCAAACCCGAAAAATCTTTCAGAACTATAAAGTCGGTGTCCATGTAAACACCTCCATATTTGTACAAAACCGCCAGTCTGATCAGGTTGGATAGGTTCTGTGCCAATGGAATTTCACCAGGGTCCTTGTTTCCACTCTTGAGATCATCCAACCAAGATTTTGCCGGCGTGTTCTCCAGAAGAAAAGGCAAGTCCGGTGAGACTGCCATAGCCTTAAACCCGAGATTGAGCAGTGGTTTTAAGATCCTATTTCCAGCAACAGAATCCAGAGTTCTTGATAGAATCACCAAACATCCATGAGGGTTTGCTTTGAATAGACTTTCCATGGCCAGAAACTCTCTGTGTTCGAATGACCACGCAGGCGATATCCATGTCATGAAGAATCGAATTCGAACCCTGCACTTATGGCCAAAGAACTCTCTAACTCGAGCATCAAATTGCCGCGTAAATCTAGTTGAATATAAGATCTTGAACTCTGACAAGTTTTTCTTGAACCAGGCAATTCTTTCTTCTGCAGAAACATTGAGGGGAGACACCAAGTGACCATGATCTTCCCTATATGCTTCTGTATTCCCTTCTTCCGTTGCAGGCAAAAGTTCAGTCCTCGAAATCGCCTTCAATGGTTGCCGTGGCTCATAAGTATCCAGAACTTGAAGATTTCTTTCAGTTTCAAAGGCAACAGAATGGAGTGAAAGGTTGAAGATGAAGCTGACCGAGAATATAACAATGAAGAAAATCACAGCAAAGCAGAATATATGTAGTTTTACGCCGCATAATCGCCCATAATCCAACATTTTTTAAGGACTACTTCTCACTGTCACGGAGGAAAGGGGGGGGGGGGGGTCAAAGAGAAGCTTTCATGGGTGGTCCGAGCCTTAGTGCTAATATATGTACATGTTGCCCTCTTTTACGATAAGATTTTCGGAGTTCTTTTCTTGAAACATATTTCAACTCTTCGAAACATTACGAAATAGTTATAGAAACATGTTGATATATCTAAAAATACCTTAAAAACACAAACGTTTCGAGACGTTCAAACCTCGAATGGTATGGAAAATATATATGAAAAAATGAATGCGACCAACTTGGACTGCCAACCCTAGGGAAAAGGTCCATTTCCTATGAAACCTTTAAACACTGGTTATGAGTTATGACTGAAAAGGCCTACAAAACTCATTTTTCCTTGGAGGAGTTATTTTATCAGTGTGGTACAAGTTCAACAACTTCAATGGAGTCTAGCTAGGATTTCAATGTGTATTTAGGGGCGGAGTTAGGAAATTATTATTTAGCCGTTTAGACACTTTAACAATGCATTGCTNGGGGGGGGGGGGGGGGGGGGGGGGGGGTCAAAGAGAAGCTTTCATGGGTGGTCCGAGCCTTAGTGCTAATATATGTACATGTTGCCCTCTTTTACGATAAGATTTTCGGAGTTCTTTTCTTGAAACATATTTCAACTCTTCGAAACATTACGAAATAGTTATAGAAACATGTTGATATATCTAAAAATACCTTAAAAACACAAACGTTTCGAGACGTTCAAACCTCGAATGGTATGGAAAATATATATGAAAAAATGAATGCGACCAACTTGGACTGCCAACCCTAGGGAAAAGGTCCATTTCCTATGAAACCTTTAAACACTGGTTATGAGTTATGACTGAAAAGGCCTACAAAACTCATTTTTCCTTGGAGGAGTTATTTTATCAGTGTGGTACAAGTTCAACAACTTCAATGGAGTCTAGCTAGGATTTCAATGTGTATTTAGGGGCGGAGTTAGGAAATTATTATTTAGCCGTTTAGACACTT
>CAUOFW020000803.1:301052-313552 GCA_963454935.2 Ilex paraguariensis | reverse complement strand
TGTATGCAGTGAATGCTATCAGTGGTGCTCTTATCTGGGAACAAAATGTTGGTCAGTTAACTGGGCTGCCGGGAACTGGGACCATCGTGAACGTGTCGGTGTCGAGATCGACGCCAACGGTGGCCGGTGACCTTTTGATCGTCGGAATTTATGGTCCTGCGATGGTGATTGCTGTGTCACGGTTCACCGGACAACTTGTCTGGTCCACTCAGATAGACCCGCGCCCATTAGTTTTAATCACCGCATCTGGAACGGTTTACTTGGGGTATGCATTCTAGCACTAATCACACTTTGTACCTTGAAATATTTCAAAAATTTTAATTTGCACTTTCTATAATTAATTTTTTCACATTACACCTAAATATCATAACGTGAACGCAATATGACTTTTTTTTTGGGGGGGGGGGGGGGGAGAGGGAAGGGGGCTTGATCGAACGCAATATAACTCTCACACTAACTTTTGCTATAATTTTCGTTAAATCTATTATGTAGCCCCCAAATTAAATGTAGTGAGGTTTGATGGGAAAAAAAATCAAAATTAACATGAGAGTTACATTATAACTTTTTTATAGTTGAGGTGCGCGTAAATTAGATCAGACACTTCTGATCGTTGAAAAAAAAAAAAACACATTAGATATGTGTAGTTACTACATATGCACATACCATAGTTATTAAAATTGAAGGTACAAGTGATGGGCTGACCCAATCCATGAGCAATTCTGACAGTACCTTAACTCAAAATTCAAACAAATGTTATACGTGTGTGACTGAAAACAAAACATGTTTGTCGATTTGTTCAAGGGCATTCTATGTGGGAGTATCATCTCTAGAAGAAATACTACCTTCTGCTCAATGCTGCACCTTCCGAGGCAGCATGGTGAAGCTAGATGTCAGAACTGGTGCAATACTCTGGCGTACATTCACACTTCCTGACAACGGCGGAAGACTAGGCGGCTACTCTGGAGCCGCCATCTGGGGAAGCAGCCCCGCCATTGACACCGTCAGAGGGCTCGTTTACGTGGGCACTGGAAACCTCTACATCGCCCCGCCGGAGGTGCTGCAGTGTCAACAAGCTCAGAACAACCAAACAAAACCACCTAGTGGACCTGATCAGTGTGTTGGACCAGACATTCACTTCAATTCAATTCTGGCATTTGACATTGGTTCTGGGAAGATTGTGTGGTCTAGGCAATTGGGTGGCTATGATGTTTTTTATTTTGCGTGTTTGGTTCCTAATAATCCAGATTGCCCACCAGGGCCTAATGTGGATGCAGACTTTGGAGAGGCACCAATGCTGCTTCGCATATTGAACAAAGGAAGGGAGCGTGATGTGGTTGTGGCAGTGCAGAAAAGTGGCTTTGCTTGGGCTCTAGATCGTGACAATGGTGATATAGTTTGGTCTAAGGTAAGGGGATTTATAATTCCACCTTTTTGGGTCAAATATGGTCATGTGTCGCAGCGTATTTAAGTTATACTATTTTAAATTGTAGAAATAATTTTGCATACGGGTTTAAAGTTGAACATGTTTGACCTTTCTGAAATCAAACTTTTCTCAGATCCTGCAATGATAGAAATCTTCATGGCCGGTGCAATAGCATAGCCATTGAAGGCCTATTTTAGGCCCCGAATTATTAAGGCCCCATTTTATTGATATTTAATTCAGTCTAACTTTCAAATAAAATTTTTAGATATATATTCAATGAAGTTCAATTTTATATTAATACCCTAAAAAAATAAATCTATATGTTTTTTAGATTTGACTTGAGCTTGTTGAGAACTTGTTTATATTGTTAACAATAACATAAAACACCATTTGAGTCTATAATATTTAATTTAAGTTCTATTATTTATAATTTTGTTTCTTTTTATTGATTATATTAACATTAAATCTAATAAAATTTTATCTAATTATTATATCAGGTATGCTCACTTTGTTTGAATTAACTATACTATCAATTGAAAAAAAACATGTTAACAAAACTTGAATACAAAAATCTAATAAATACTTTCATATTTCAAAGGACAATAATATAAACAATATGGTATAATGATTTAAATTGTAATTTTTTTTAAAGAAATAAAAAGGCCTCATTTAAATTTTTCGACAAAAGACCCACAACCAAGTTCCATAACTTTTGATCTGATATCCCTATCTAGGCACTATCTAATAGTAAGATGTACAAAAAAAAAAAAAATTTATACATTCGAATCATTGTTGGTCATATTTCTCTTTATCGAGAAATCAAAGAAGCCATACATGAGTTTTGTCAGGGCCCGTTCATATGGTCCCTGTACCTAAACTAAGTAATTCTATGGTACCAGTGAAAATTCAGGTCTCTCCTATTGCCCCTGGAAACCTTATATACTAGGCTTTCCATGTATGTGTTACGTGCATACTAAATGGGTTCATTAAGAATTTCAAAACCAATTTTTACAGTTGGCTGGACCAGGGAGTAAGGAGGGAGGAGGGATATGGGGAGCAGCCACAGATGAAAAGAGAGTATACACAAACATAGGCAACAGCGACAGAGTGCGCTTCAACCTTGCACCATCTACCAAAACAACAACAGCTGGTGCATGGGTAGCCTTAGATGCTAACACAGGGGCCATCCTTTGGTCCACAGCTAACCCGAGCAATGACAGTTCCCAAGGGCCAGTCTCACTAACCAATGGAGTCCTCTTTGCAGGGTCTGTGGCTCCAAATGGCCCTCTCTATGCAATGGATGCTAAGACTGGGGCTATTCTATGGTCATACGACACTGGTGTTACTATATATGGTGGAGTTTCAGCAAGTTATGGTTGTATTTACCTTGGCAATGGGTACTCAGTTGGTCTGGCTAAGTTCCACCCAACTTGGACTGCTGGAACTTCACTCTATGCCTTTTGCATTGAATGAAAGGATTCAAACTTGGGGTGAACCATTGAAGAATGAACAGAAACAGAATGTTTTTCTATTGTCTAATTGGCCTTTGTAAGAAATAAATTTCACTATTTGTTTGTAATAATACCTATGATTTCTATGGGCAGAGAAAATTCTGCAGGTTTAGACTCTATTTGTGTTAGCTTAGCTGTCAACAACAATTCAAATAGATTCGACATCGAGCAGTGACAAGTGCTTATTCGCCCAACCAATGTGCAGGTTAGAATTTGGGAATTCGTCTCTCTAAAAATGGGGATAAGACAATTTATCACTTACTCTCCAAAATTCCGCCAACTTAACACTTACCTCTCCAAAATTCTGCTATATACAGGAATCTTATAAACTTATACTATGAGCTTTTGTTAGAAATTATTTGCTCTTCCTTGGAACAGCAATAGCTTGCTGTAAGCATCTTGAATTCTCAAGTTTGGCATATGGTCCAGAAAAAGGGAAATACTTTATATAATGCGACCACCCTCATCAGTAGCCAAAGCCATCCATTGCCAGAACCAATTCGAAGCTAGGTGTGTCCATGGGTTAGGATTGCCCACAGGTCTTGTTACGCTGACCTGAAAATAGGTTTGAAGTACGATAGTTAACTTGTCTGACCCCAATATCCTTCAAGAGAGGATTTGGGTTTGCCCTCAAATCTATTATCCGGCATGAACCAACTCGTAACCCAACCCATGAGCCCATGCCCAAAAACCCATTAAAACCCAGCCCAAAAGCCCGCCCATTCACCCAGCCCAACCTGCCTGCCTTTCCACACAATTATTTGAAAAAGAGTTGGACTGTTGAAATTTTGAAAGTTTGGTGACACTATATGTCTCTAAAAAGAAAAAAGTTAGGTACGCTCAATACTCAATTCAAAAAGAAAAAATTAGATTCCTCTTCTATTCATAAATAAAATTATTTATTATTTGTATTTTTTCCAATTTTACTCTATTTTTAATTATAAAAAAGGTCTAATATTAATTATAATATTAAGTTAGAAATTTTTTAAATAAACTAATATATATATATATATATATATATATATATATATATATATATATATATATATATATATATATATATATATATATATATATATATATATATAAAAGTCTGCCCAATAGGATAGTGAGTGGTGAGTTGGGTTGTGGGTAACCCTATCCCTACTCAAAGCTTAGTTAGACCCGCCCAGTAACTTATCTGGTTAAGGACTTGATTCTATCTTATCCAAACTTGGCCCAAAATTTTTTTTTCAAGCCTAATCTGGCCCATAGATACCCCTATTCAGAGTCATATTCAAAAATATTGAGTGCTTGGAACAAAGATTTTCAATAAAGATTAGGTGTGGGAAAAAATACATAACCCACTTCAAAGTCGTACAATACTTGGGTTGGGATATTGAATTTTTGGAATGCACCTTGAAATCCCCTGTTCGCTTTTGACCCGAATTGAGTTAGAATCCCAATGTTGAACCGGACTAAAACCCGAAAGATTGTTAGCGTGATGTTGATGGAGGAACATGCACACATGCCATGTTAGACATATTACTTACATAAAAATACATATAAATCTCCCTATTTAAAAATGGTGTGGCCGTGGCATCATTGCTTTAATGTTTGTTTGTGCTTCGTTGGAGAGAACCTTTTGTCTTGCATACAAAAAGGTTTGTTCTCTACAGAAATGCCAAAAAGATAATGGTATACACTTGTCATGGAGGTTATAGAAAGTGGAAGGAGTTGGTAGTACTCATGTGTCATTAAAGCTGCTTAGACAACACTATTAATGCCTTGAATTTTGAAGCCACCTAGCTTACCGCCGACAAAAAAAAAAGCCTTAGTTTTTATATGATACAATTCATAATTCAATTAACACACACCTTAAAGCAAATAAGGTTATGTATTACCTATTTAAAGTCGACTGTATGAATCTTATTTTTATTATCGTACCTTATCATATTCTATCGAGTTTTTCAGAGATGTAACTCAATAAAGCATGTAATGTTCAATTTCAAGTTCCCGATATGCATTTGACCCACTAAATTGACACGAAATCAACGCACAATTCTCAAGTATAAGTCCAATTTTAATGGGTTTGTGTTATTAACTGATTACCCGATTAGATGCACTTAATAAATGATGAACAAGAAGCACAAAACTATACATAATTTATCCACGATACAAGTTCATTATACAATATGATTAATCTGACATTGTATAATTACAAATACATCAGATATAAATCAATTAAGTATACTTTCACACGATCTAAACTCAACATAAGATTGTCTATTTTTTTTTTGTTTAACGGTCAGGGGTGTCTAGTCAACTTAAGCGCACCTCGACTAATTCCTTCTTTGATTTAATTAAAAATAAATTATTTATGCTAAAATTAAAATACTCATAAAAAAAAAAAAAAAATTCTCTTAGAACTGGACCCTAAAAAATTTGTCAATACATGACATCATCTATTGGCAACCCTAAAAGCAATCTTAGTACACCAAGGATCATTAGAGCACTTTTTTAACAATCAAGAAAAGGGTAGCTTCGTCGAAACAAAATATCAAGATCTCTCGTGAATCCCACGTGGCTATGGCTCGTGACACCGAAGCGTTTTGACTTGTTAGCCACGTTGACTAGATCACCTTGCCGCGAAGATCCATACAAACCTACGGCGTTAGATCTGGTTGGACATTATTATAATGGTCCGCGTAGCGTGCGATCAGGAATACTTTCTTTTCTCTCTTTCTCTTGCATTAACATATGCAGAGACCTTCAATATCTTGCATGTTAGCTTTCACTGATTACATGGAAACTTCACTATCTTCAGATCTTTGACTCTCTTCATTTTCCTGCTTATTTTCTCTCCCTAGAAAATTTTTCCGACATTTTCCCTTCCCACTCATCCTCTCTCTACTTCTCAAGGAAATTAATCTTTTTAATTTCCAAGTGGTAGTGTGGCAAGGTAAAACAAGTTCTCTATACTCTGTAGCTTGACTTTCATGGTATCTTCACCATCTTCAGATCTCTGAATCAATTTCAAACATTGGGTTCTGTTCATTTTCCATCTTATTTTCTCTTCCTATAAAATTTTCCCACTTTTTCCTTCCCACCCATCCCCTACTTTTCCAGGAAAACTTTTCATGTGACAAGTGAGTGTGTTTACAGAAAGCTAGCTTGCTGTCTTGTAATCCACAGCTTCTCTCCTTCAAATTTTGTCGTATATGATGATATTCTGAGAAACCAAATACCAAAACTGCAACTTCTAGAATTATTCAAGTGAAATCAATGCTATCTTTTCCCCATTAATTGCGGTGGTTGGAGTTGTAGCTCTTTCCTCTATATATCCAAGTTACTTCACTACACAACTTTCTATATAGGGTTAAGGGGACCATTTGAAGCTTCTGACCTTACAAACAATCAATGAGTTGGGGTTTTTGCTTTGAGCTTCATGATGGGGAATTTCTGGGTTTCATTCATTTTCTTCCTTTCTGTTCTAATTTTCCTTGAATTTCCTTCAATATCCATAGCTCAATTAAGTACAGCAGAAAATAGAATCCTCTTCCAAGTTCAACAACAGCTTGAATATCCACAAGTTCTTCAAGGATGGAATAACTGGACTAGCTTCTGTTATCTCCCTCCCTCTCCTTCTCTTGTTATCATCTGTTCAAACAATCACATAACTGAATTAACTATCATTGGAAACAAAACCTCCCCTTCCAAGATCCCAAAGCCCACTTCAGGTAATTTTGTTCTTTCCCAGCAAACACTTTCTGGGAAATTTTCTATAGATTCATTCTTTACTGTTCTAACCAAGCTTTCAAATTTGGAAAAACTATCACTTGTATCCTTAGGGTTATGGGGTCCATTACCAGCTAAAATAAACAGGTTTGGGTCACTTGAAGTGCTAAATATTAGCTCAAACTTCATCTATGGGGAGATTCCTCCATCCATCAACACTTTCAAGAATCTGAAAAGTCTTGTTTTGGCTGATAATTTGTTCAATGGGAGTGTCCCAGATCTAAAGAGCTTACAAGTTCTTCAAGAGCTGGATATAAGTAACAATAACATAGGGCCCAAATTTCCTTCATTGGGTATCAGTATTGTGAATATCACCATCAGAAACAATTCTCTGAGATCTGATATTTCTCCTGAGGTCATTAAGTTTAATCAGCTTCAAGTACTTGATGTCTCCATTAATAAACTTGTTGGACCAATACCCTCTTCTCTGTTTTCCTTACCATCAATTCAGTACCTCAATCTGTCCAAAAACCAGTTCAGTGGAGCACTTTCAGCCAATGTCTCTTGCGGTAACAAGCTTATATTCGTCGATTTATCGTATAATCTATTGATTGGAAAGTTACCTCCTTGCGTCGGATCGAATTCAAGGAATCGGACAGTTCTTAGTTCATGGAATTGTCTGGCAAATGGGACCTCAAAATATCAGCAACACCCATATTCATTCTGTCAGAGAGAAGCATTAGCTGTTAACCCTAGAACGACAGACCAAAAGCAAGAGTCCACCATTAAACTTGGTATTGTGCTTGGTATCATTGGAGGCATTACAGGAATTGCTGTAGTATTTGGGCTATTGATCTTTATCATCTGCAGAAGAAGAGAAGCAAATAAGGATAATAATGAATACAAATGCGACAGCTTTGTTTTCGAAAAGGGTTCTGTTCGTGGCTCTCCAATCACCGATGGAAGTAAGAACTCTACTCCCTTTTCCTATATCCATCTGATGATAGAATGTAGCATCTTGTCAATGCAACAATGCCTTAGATAGTGAAAAAGGTTATGAAGATTATGAACGTAAGAGAGCAGAATTGAAAAACGGAATTCATGTAGCCGACTTTAAATAGATGAGAGAGACTAGTACTCATTTGTTCACCATTTTTTTGACAGGGCACGTACTGCGGACAATGAGGTTGACATCACTCCTACCACCATATCATGTTTTTACATTGGAAGACATGGAAGATGCAACAAATAATTTCGACTCCTCGAATTTGGTAGGGGAAGGATCTCAGGGTCAGGTAATGAATTCAGATCACTGTTTTGATACTCACTCACAACAATTACCAACATGATTCTTAGTCAATATACAAAGTGATTGTTGCAGTTTTATAAAGGCTGGCTTAGGGATGGCTCAATTGTGCTGGTGAAATGTGTGAAATTGAAACACAAACTTTCGTTTCAAAGCTTGCAGCAACACATGGAAGTAATATCAAAGCTAAGACACAGGCATTTGATCAGTGTTCTTGGACACTGCATTGTTACATACCAGGACCATCCCAACACAGCTAGCACTGTCTTCATTGTTCTTGAACATGTTGCAAATGGGTCTTTGAGGGATCATCTTACAGGTAAAACAAGGCGGGAAATATTAGTAGCTGCTTCGTTTGCTCTGAATACTCTAAAAACTTATCTAAATTGACATTCCTGTTTTCGATTTTGGTAGATTGGAGAAAGAGGGAAGTCCTTAAATGGCCACAGAGAATGGCCATTACAATGGGGATTGCAAGGGGAATCCAATTTTTGCACACTGGGGTTGCGCCCGGCATCTTTGGGAATGATTTGAATATTCAGAACATATTGTTAGACGAGACCCTCACTGCGAAAATTGGTAGCTACAACATATTATTGCCATCTAAGGTAAAATGAATCTCGGGTTCAAGAGATTGTCCTATTTGGTTTGCTTATTAAAAAATAATATTCGAAAACTGTTTTTGAAAAGAATTTCAAAAAACTGTTTTTAGTATTTTTTTTTTGTCGCATAACTTGTTTGGTTATATGATTCCAAAAATAATTTTACGGAATAAAAAACGTTAAAACTTATTTGGACAGTTACCCAAAAAACAAGAAAAACATAAATGTGGTGGTGCTGGTGTTTTCTAAATTTGGAAAGGATATTTCTACAAACACACAAAACAATTCTAACTTGTTATCTAAAATCTACCCAATTTTTGTTCTCAGTTTTCAAAAAATAAAAATAAAAAACAACTAGTCAAATAGTTTTTTTTCCAAAAACTGTTTCTCAAAGTGAAAAACAGTTTCTCAAATGCAAACCGAACCAGGCCTGAGATGTTATGAAAATTGATACTGGCATGAGATTCAGAATAGGCGATCAATTGTGCTAATCTTGTTTATCTTTATTTCTGAGCTGTGCAGGCAGGTTCAGAAACTCCTCTCAATGGACACGATGCATCCAATCATCTTGGCAGGTATTTTTTCTCCTCCTCCTCTTCTATATGGTGTCCTGCAATAGGTATTCAAATCATCTCATTGAAAGCTTCATATGCAGGACTCAAAACCCGGAAAAAGATGATATTTATCAGCTTGGAGTGATTCTACTAGAAGTAATTACTGGTAAAACAGCAAACTCGGAAGCTGAAATAGATACATTGAAGCTACAGGTATCAGTATCAACACATTTTTGGCTATTCTTTTACTTTTTTCCCATCAGTTTTCACCTTCCTGTAAAGCAATTCTTCTACTGTTCATGAATTCCAATTGGCTTCAACCAACTTATTTGCCTCGCAGCTTGAAGAATCCTTAGCAGAAGCAACATCTAAACTCCGAGAGGCAACAGATCCCTCCATCCGAGGAACTTATGCTTATGAATCCTTAAAAACCGCAGTTCAAATCACCATCAATTGTCTGTGCAAAGATTCAAGCAAGTTTTCATCGATAGACGATGTTCTTTGGCATATGCAGTATTCACTTCAAGTTCAGGAAGGTTGGAATAGCAGTGGAAACCTTAGCACAAAGCTTTCAGGAAGGTTGGCCTAGCAGTGGAAACCTTAGCACAAAGTTGTAATGCTTTCATCATACTTATGCATGTTCATGACAGTGTGTATTATTGAGTCTATGACTTAGAAATTTTCATAATAAACTATAATTACAACTTGTAATTACATCAAACACTCCATTATAAACATGAAACCAGTTCTGGCAGATAAATCATCACATACAGTGTTAGCCTCTGATTCTAATGAAGAAATTGTCACCTTTTTTTCCCAGTTTGAGAAAACTTGAGTTCCTTATATGCCAACAAAACTGTTTCTATAATCCACAACTATTTCTGTATCTGGGTAAAACTAACAAAGGAGATCAAGAGGAGCTTTACAGCCGGCTCCTATAATAATCAATGCCAAATGTGCTATCTGCATCCCTCCCATGGCCAGCCATTATCCATTGATCATTAAAACATTAAAACACGAGCAATCGCTCTATCAGTGTTCTATCAGCATTGATACTTGTACTCAGTAGTACTACATCCAGTGATAACAAGAAATTTTGTATGTACATTGGGTAGATGAAAAATTTAACACAGCATGTCCAAATAATATTGAGATAAGAAGGCCTAGCATCCATCCATCGAACATAAGCAAACATGCAATACAATTGTTCAGGAGTTCACAACAGAATTGTTTTCGAATCAAATGTTAATTCAACAAGACCATCCAACTGTTTCAAAATTCAACATCATCCTACCACAAGAAGTTAGTCAGCGGTCCAGCTTTGCTCGACAATCTCTCGTACTCTCCTGTTGTACTCACGCTTGTTCTCACTAAACATTCGTGCAGCTTCTGAATTGGCAGGAGAGTTCGGGTTTGGATCACAAAGCAGCGACTGACATGCGAAAGCCATGAATTAGGACATCAAAAGTGGAACAATCACAACATAAAGAAAAATGGATTTTGTACTAGTTCACTATGTTATATGGTAATTCTTCATATATATTCGTGCACTGACACACACAATCACAAACGCACAGAAGGTGGAACAAAATATATATTCTGAATGGCATTACTCTCATGATTGAGTTGTATACCATAGTGCTAAAGAGTCGGTTGAAAAGAATTACCGAATGTTAATAGATTCTGTTTGAACCAAGAAGAGAGACAGAATGGAAGTTCTAAAATGACGGTCTGAAATAATAATAGAAATCTTACAATAACTCATTAAAATGCATACTGATACAGGGTTTTGAATTGAAATACTGTATCATGACTCCTCAGCATTATCAATTAAGCAACACATATGGACTTTAGTGTTGATACATGTCACAATGCAAAATCTTTCCAGTTCCAGCGCTTCAGATTTGAGGAATAGTAAAATGACACCAAAAACTTCACACTTGGGGAACTAACTAGGAAAACATATACATGATACACCTTTATTGAGCATTTTCTGAGGTTTGCCAATGACGACTATCTACTAAAACCATATAAGGACCAAGGAATACCATACCTTATCTACGAGAGACCAAAAAATCAGCATCAGATAGAAAGAGAGGCCCTTCTTTAATCAACATGGGTTGTGTTACGAGTGGATGCAACAATCCAAACTTAGAATTATTACAAGACAACTCGGTGTAAGAATGCTAAAGTTCCAGTAATAAAACTTTCCACCCTAACATTAACCAGAATTGTCAATTCATCATCAAAAGTCACTATCCCACAATTTGAGGCACATACCATGCAACTATTGATGGATAATCCCATACCTGAATAGAGGTAAGAATTGCAGCCACATCGTAAATAGGACTCCACTGATTTTGCAGAATGTCCAAACAAATGCTTCCATCAGCGTAAACTAGCAAAAGATCAAAGCGAATGAGGACTTTAGTGCCAGCTACGGCTGAATGATATATAACATCAACAGTTTCTCAAGAATTAAAGTTACTCGACTTAGTCCATTCGGATTTCTGAAAAAAAAACTTTGTAACCACCACTGTAACCAAAAAAATAATATTATAGCTTGAGGGCAGTTCATACAAGTCATATGGTACTCTTATAGAAAAACAAGTCATATTGCACAATATGCAAAGTACTACCAAACAAAAGATTGAGTTGAATTTGGATAAAAATTCTTAGTTTCCCAAACAGCCTTTTTCCCCTTCATATACACATTAAACCTGATCAAGGTTATTACCATTGGCCAAGACCAGTTTACTTCACAATAAGACTAACGCTTCAATGCAAAACATAGAAATGCAGGTAGTCAGTATAAATGCATGGTACTACGAGCAATAAACACGGACATGGGCAAACATAAAACCCAGAGAAATTATATGCAAGTACTTGATTCAGCTATGGACAGCAAAATTGACAGGAAAATTGCAACAAGTTAGGGCCCAATGGAAAGACACCTAACTCTCCAAAGTACCGTGATTGTAGATACCCTTGCATCCCACTAACTAGGGTCACTCAAAGTTCTGACCCCAAATTATAACTCAAACCACAAATTGATTCATGATCTAAGTAATCTCACAGCATAACCCCAACCATAGTTGTCAAATCATGTATCGGAAGATGTATTATTTTTAAAAAATAGTGTATCGTAAGATACATGTAATTTTAAATAATTATTAAAAAAATTTATATACCTTTACAAAAAAATCATAGACCCATAATAACATCGCATTTCAATAATATTCCACCAACTACTCAAATTTTCCAATATAGTTCACTAGTATCAAAATGCAACGACAAAAGAAGAACCAGACTTTGCTTGGGTTTGCAACTATAGTCGAACTCTTTGCTATGAATTAATCAGAGGAAGAAGAAGAAGAAAAAAAAAAA
>CAUOFW020000803.1:207656-300914 GCA_963454935.2 Ilex paraguariensis | reverse complement strand
CCAGAATTGTCAATTCATCATCAAAAGTCACTATCCCACAATTTGAGGCACATACCATGCAACTATTGATGGATAATCCCATACCTGAATAGAGGTAAGAATTGCAGCCACATCGTAAATAGGACTCCACTGATTTTGCAGAATGTCCAAACAAATGCTTCCATCAGCGTAAACTAGCAAAAGATCAAAGCGAATGAGGACTTTAGTGCCAGCTACGGCTGAATGATATATAACATCAACAGTTTCTCAAGAATTAAAGTTACTCGACTTAGTCCATTCGGATTTCTGAAAAAAAAACTTTGTAACCACCACTGTAACCAAAAAAATAATATTATAGCTTGAGGGCAGTTCATACAAGTCATATGGTACTCTTATAGAAAAACAAGTCATATTGCACAATATGCAAAGTACTACCAAACAAAAGATTGAGTTGAATTTGGATAAAAATTCTTAGTTTCCCAAACAGCCTTTTTCCCCTTCATATACACATTAAACCTGATCAAGGTTATTACCATTGGCCAAGACCAGTTTACTTCACAATAAGACTAACGCTTCAATGCAAAACATAGAAATGCAGGTAGTCAGTATAAATGCATGGTACTACGAGCAATAAACACGGACATGGGCAAACATAAAACCCAGAGAAATTATATGCAAGTACTTGATTCAGCTATGGACAGCAAAATTGACAGGAAAATTGCAACAAGTTAGGGCCCAATGGAAAGACACCTAACTCTCCAAAGTACCGTGATTGTAGATACCCTTGCATCCCACTAACTAGGGTCACTCAAAGTTCTGACCCCAAATTATAACTCAAACCACAAATTGATTCATGATCTAAGTAATCTCACAGCATAACCCCAACCATAGTTGTCAAATCATGTATCGGAAGATGTATTATTTTTAAAAAATAGTGTATCGTAAGATACATGTAATTTTAAATAATTATTAAAAAAATTTATATACCTTTACAAAAAAATCATAGACCCATAATAACATCGCATTTCAATAATATTCCACCAACTACTCAAATTTTCCAATATAGTTCACTAGTATCAAAATGCAACGACAAAAGAAGAACCAGACTTTGCTTGGGTTTGCAACTATAGTCGAACTCTTTGCTATGAATTAATCAGAGGAAGAAGAAGAAGAAAAAAAAAAAACCCTAGGGTTTTGGCCAGGAAAAAAGCCTAAACCTTCAGTCGACTTCTTTGCAATGAATAACAATAGACTAGAGAAGAAAATTCCTTTGCGATAGTCTATTGGAATGAAAAAGACAAAGGTTGTTCTTCTTTACTATATTCGACTATTCAGTGGATAGCTTCCGGTCTTAAAACCCTAGCCACTGAAACGACATTGTTTCACTGGCTAGGGAAACAACATCGTCTTAGTACCAAAAAACAAAAAAATAAATAAATAAATAAATAAACTTTGCTTACCATATGTATCGAACAGTATCGTATTATGTATCATACAATACGGTGCAAAAATGATACAAAGATACAATTTAAATCGTTTTTCTTATGTATCATGAGTCTGTGACATATCGCGTATCATACAATACTAATAACTATGACCTCAACCCCTAATCATAACTCTTAACCATGTTATTTCTTTATTTTGATATTCTTTAAATTCATATTTTTGACAACATTTAGCAGAAATATAAAATAAATATTTATTAATTAAATGTATACGGATATATTATTCTATATAGAAGCTGTAAAACAAACCATGGCACAAAACAGCGTACCAACTAAGCCTACATCTGTCATACCGCGTATTGCAATAAGTATCGTATCACGTACCAAATCGATCCACAATCCAGATAATCATATGGATAATAAATGCATCAACTTATTAAAAAAATAACATTACTGACAAAAAATGTAAATCTGGCAAAGTGTGGTTCTTGCTTTCAACTTACTGTTTGGATGGAACATTCGAGAAACAAAACGCACAGTAGGAGGCTTATTTGGATAATCCTCAGAAAACTGGAGAGTCAACTTGAACGTACCTAATAAAATCAAAATATTATTGTATATAATTGCAAAATACAAAGAAAACACTAAGAATAAAACAATCACTAAGGTGGTGTTTGATAGAACTGAAAGTTGAATATTAAAAACTGAATACTTAATTTTAAATGTTAAATGCTGAATTTTTTAATTCGCAGACTGTTTGATATCAACTGAAATTTAAGGATTGAATTTAATCAAACTGTTTGACAAATATAAGGAGCTGAAGTTTGAAAATTATTATTATTTTAATTTTTCCCTTTTCTTTAACCATCTCTCCGCAACTGTCTTATTCCTATCACCACCATCACAATGGCGATGGTGGTGACGGTGGCGACAACAGTGCTGGTAGTGCTGGTGGTGACAATGCTGGTAATGGCGACAGCGATGGTGATGGTGGTGGTAACAATGTGGTGGTGGTGGTCTGGTGGCAATGGCAATAGCAATAGCAGTGGAGGTGGCGGTATCACAATAGTGGTGGTGGTGGCGGCGTCGGCACAATAGTGGTTGTGGTGGTGACGGTGATGGTGACACAATGGTGGTGATAGTGGTAGAGGCAATGTGGTGGAGGTGGTGGTGTTAGTGATGGTGATGGTGATGGTGGCGGCAATGGTGATAGTGACGGAAGCACAATGGTAGTGGTAGAGGCAACAATGGTGGTGACAGTGACACAATGGTGGTGGTGGTGGTAGTGGTAGTGGTAGCAGTGGTCGTGACGGTGGTACAATGGTGGTGATGATAGTATTGGTGGTGGTGACGATGACACAATGGTAGTGAGGGTATATTTATCAATAATGAGAAATTAATAAAATCCTTATTAACTAATATTTTCTGCATTAAATGATAAGTAAGTGGCTTACTACTTAAAATTTTAGCCTATTTTTAAGAAGTGCTTAAATATTAAATAGTATGAGTTTTAGGTTATCAAATGAGTTTAATTTATTAAGTACTTAAAGTATTCAATTTTAAGCCATAAGTGGTGTTATCAATTAACCCCTAACTATAAGACTTAAAACGAACCTTATGGTATGTTAAATTCATCAAATTGAAAGTTAGACATTAACATTAGCAAATGGACTCATATACCATCTTAATTATATTTTTAGTGATACTCTTAGTGAAAGATCAGCATAGACAAAAACAATTTGGGCATACACCGATCATATATCTGATATCTGTCAAGCTCTTGACTACATTTAACCTATACTGCATGATTCATACCAAAATGCTGACATGAAAAAGGAGTTTTCCATTTTCCAAAGTAGCCAGACAACTGACTCATGATAAACAATCATTAACCCAGAAAATGGTACATTGAAAAGTAAAATTTCTTGCCTATTTAGAGTAGGAAACTCTATGATCTTGCAGAATGGCATTCACATAGAATAACACAATCAACATATATTTCAACCAAGTGGAGATATTTTACTGAACATGCAAGTGGTTAAAAATTTATCCTTACATAGTTACACAGATAATTGAAAGAGTAAAACCAGTCACAGTTCTGTCTTCACAAATAATGAATTGAGAATAGGAGACAATTAAGCTTCACAAGTAAAAAAATTAAAATACATTAAAATGAACACACTAGGACTCTTAAATATGTTTGGACATTTGTTTCCCCGGATTATCAGAACAAACGTGGCACATACTCAAATTGCTAAATTGTTATACAATCAAATCAAATGATACATCAATGATAAGCTTCTAAATGCTCTTTGCATAAAAATGAGTCGAGAAAATGGCATACCTCCATCCCATGGGGTGTCATCAGGACTGCAATTCAACCATGAATGTATATCAGAATTACAATTCAGAAATATAATTATAACATATACAAACTCAAAAGAAAGTAACAGACAGAAACATACAGAGACAGTAATGGCGTTCATAACTTACCCAAATATAACAGCATTCCAAAGCATTATATTGTTGTCTTGAGGAGCGCCACTGATCCCTGCAGGAGGGTCTTGTTGCAACCTCTTAAAATCCCTCATTAACCTTTTCCTCGCTGGAGTTGACATCCTCACCGCCTATACAATTGACCAGGAAAAAAAAACATCAGCAATATTAATAACCATGACTATGAGCACTCACACAATTGCAAAGTAATTAAAACTAGGATCTGCCAGAACCAATCAGGGGACTGATGTCACAACAATTAAAATAATACAAACTGTAAGCTAACTCCATCACTGTGCCACAGTAGCAAGAGCAATCAGCACCCTTGTTGTGTGATCAACCGAGCTAGAAAAAATCATAGCTTAAAATCTCCAAAAAGCATGTACAATTAAATCTTAAAGCAACCACTTTGGAACACAGGTTAAATATTTTCACAAACGTCCTTCAAATCACAAACACGGAGGCATCAGATTAGCAATATGCATATAATAAAGCATCTTAACTACACGTATGTTGAAGAATAGAATTATGGAACTCCTCTGGATACAGAAGGACTTTGAGTGCAGTAATGGAAAAACAAAGGGAAGGAGGACATTTTGGAATAGCAAAAGGTCAGTCTAACAACCACAGCTTGTGGGTCTGAATTTGAGGGCAGTACTTTATGGAAATAAAGCCATAGGTCGATCTACATCCAGTATATCCTTCCCAGCACCCTTGATTAACAGGGGCTTGACTAGGTAATGACCTTTCATTTCATATATGAACTTTATCCTTGCATACACATGATCAGGTGGTGAATACCTAAAAGTCTGGAACTTTATTGTAAATCTTCCTATTATGAACAAAAGACCCGTAGATCCATATTATGAAAATCTCAAAGCTCTTACAAAATCAAACAATTGCATAAATCAGGGTTTTATTCTCATGAAAAACCAATTAATTCAATTATTCTTTGCATAATTACACAAAAAACAAGACAAAAATTATTGAAGTAAATCAATTGGATCAAGCAATACATAGAAATGATACCAACTATAACATAGGTAGAAGCTACACCATGAGAGAGCTCTCTTACTTGTATGAAAACGCGGCGAGGAAAGGGGAAAGGTTACACAGGAAGATACGTTTGTATCTGTTCAGAGGTAATTAGGTTGAAGATTTCTCAGATTCGATTGTTCAGATGAAGTGGATGAAGAGAGAGAGAGAGAGAAAGAAAATATCAGAAAAAGATATCCATGGTCACCGATTGATTGTGACAAAGAGAGAGAGAGAGAGAGAGAGAGAGAGATTGGTGTAAATTTGCGTGTGTGGGTATATATAATAGAGTGGGGTCAGCGGTCCCCAGCACTTTGTCTTGCCCAGTGGGCTGCTTCTGCTTCTGTTCTACCCAGCTTGCCACTGATAATTATACGCAATGCAGTGTTGTGTATTAAAATTGTACCTAGGAATGGGAAAATGTTGCGCGTAAGGGAGTTGTCAAGCGATCTAATTATTACGTTTATTTTTTTCATTGGGTCAAAGTACAAAAAAATTATTCTTTATAATTTTTTTAATTTTTGCGTGTATGAATTATTTTTGATCAAATCGAAAAAAAAATTAGTTAAAATGTACCTAACTTAACTTTGACACATGACCGCAATACCAAAAAAAAACAATTATTGCCAAATTTTTTATATCAAGTGATGTGATACGTTAATAGTCATTAAATAGTTCAAATTGGTTCCTAAGCAAAATCGGCCTGAGATAGAGATAATAAAACGATGATGAATGACAATTCACATATTTTCTAATACTTTTTTTTTCTTTTTTTCAATTAATAGATCATCCATCGTTTTAGGGTTCTTGGGACATATTGGTCAATTGTTAAATGCGATCATATAACCTTCAAGTTGCGTGTTTAAATATAAGAACGGAGAATTTGAGCCAATGACATCAAATGTTAGATTTATACAGACATTTATAAATAGAAATTAAGCTAAGGTGTTATTTCTTCAGTAGATTATATTATGAGTAATGTTGGATGAATTTAAAAATTAGATTTTATAATTTCAATCATTGAATAAGTAGTGAATCCAAATAAATGTTGAGACTCACATTGAAATTAATTGTTATAATTAGCAAATTTAATTTTTAAATCTATCAGATAACTCATTCATAATGTAGGTCACTCTTGAGTTGACCAAGAATGATCTAGATTCAATTAAGAACAAGTAGTAGATTACAAGAGATCCAAAATTCATTTTTCTCACCGAGGTTGCGTTCCATTTATCTCACAAAAATTATAGTTAATTGTTTGTTCCTAGCCTATTTTCCATTTTTCTTTGGCCTAAAACCACAAAAATAAAATAAAAATTGATCAGTTGTTTGGGTTTTGTTTTGATCATGACTTGTATCATATATGTTTTTAAGTCTATTCCATTGTGAAAAGAATGATTTTATCTATAATCAGTAAAGTGTTTTATTTTTTTTAGCGGTTTGAACCCGCAACAATCTAATAGTGATTATGTTGATTATTGACTCAATGTGCATAGGTTAGGAATGATTCTTAGTTCAAATGTGCTTTGTGCCGACAACAAAATGTGGGTACACCAGTTATGTTATGTACATGTTTACGTTACTAAAATTGCTTTTTTTTTTTTTTTTTTCATTCTTAAATTAATGGTCTCATGCACTCTTTATGTTATTGTCTCAATATGACAAAATAATGAATGCAATGCAATGATTCTTTTTGTTCACGTGGAAACTTTTCAAAAAGCTCTTTGGAGTGTCCCTTCACCGCAGGGACGACGGGACCCTTTTGTTTTTAGTAAGTCGGTAATGAATTGAATTTTGATTCGAATATGATTATTCGAATATAAATTGGTATATTTTATGAAAAACTTAAATTTGATATCTTGTATTTTATTGATTTGAATTGGAATATATTTATATCCAATCAGATATGATATAATCTGATTTAAATTATTTATATATTTCTATATAAATATTAACAAAAATAAGTGATTATTTTAAAACTTTTAGTTAAAATTTAAATATAATTTATTAAAATTTAATTAATTAAGTTGTTTAGAACGGGTTAAATTTTGAATTGTTAACAGATTCTGTAGAGATAGAAAATTGGTTATACCTCTGTATGAATTTGTGATACGATTTCTGGGAATGAAGTCTGAATGATATTCTCAACTCTTTTCTGCAAAATGAACAAACTGGCCAAGATCGAAGTGTTTCGATCGAAGAAATTCCGATGTTTAAGTCAGTAATGGAACATAAAGAATTGTGCTAAGCCTAGGAGAATTCAGCGTACCTTTTACCTTGGTCTCCTCTGTTTTTTATAGATCATTATTCCCTTAGGGTTTTCACGATTTTAGGTTCAAGGTGACACACCTTCCTTTAATTCAGTCATTCGGTTTGGGAAGTTGCTAACATTTCTCCAATAATTCTTTCTAATATCTTCAATTTCGTTGATTCGTTTATCTGATTGCCTAAGTTATAGGCATATCTTTATCCTTCTATTTATCTAAAACAGCTCTGACATATCAATATGCCGAGCACACTTGATTTTTGCCGAACAAACTAAGGAACTTGTTTTGGCACAAACCGATTTTCTCAATTGCCTTGCTAAATACTTTACCAGACTCAGCTTGGTACAAACCGAGCTCTTTCATTGCTTGACCGAACAGACTGATGAGTTCAGTCATAAAGAGAACCAATATATTGTTGAACCTTTAATTAGCTCGGCTCGGTTGGAAAGCTCTTAATAGACGATCCTTCATCACGTGGCTGAACTTATCAACATCACATGAGTACATTTAATGTTGTGTTACGTGTAATTATGAGGTTTTAACCCCTTTATTTGCCCCAAAAAAATGTCTGACACACGTTTTTCGGCTGTCAGACGTTTTCTTATCGATTCATCATCACTTGTACTTTGTAACCTGCCTTTTCATTTTGGCGGCACATCTAGGGCATTTAAATATTGCCTTTTGAAATTCCTTCCTCTTCATAAACTGCCTTACTCTTCACATTTTATTCACTTCGTTTTTTGCTTTCATACTCCTATTCCCTCTTTTGCATTTCGTCTTCCCCAAGTTTGCATCATCTCTTCTTCAATGGCTCCTCTTACTTCCTCAGAAGTTCCCGCCTTCAAAATCAAATATAATATTCCTGATGACGTAGAAGTAAGGGTCGCTAGGAAAGACGAACCCTTAATAGGTACGAGAAAATCAATCCTCATCCCCACTCGAGCTATCACCGGGGGAGGCGTGCGATTTCCTCTTGATCCCCTTTTGATTTGAGTACTTTCTGCTGCGAAGCTCTATCCCCTCCAATGCTATCTGAACTTCTTCAGGATCGTCATGGGGGTGGCTTGTTTGAACAGGATTCTGAACTTGAGCCTTGGGCTGTGGGAGATCCTATACTACTACATTATCAAAACAGCAGGTGATAGTTTCTACCGATCTATGAGGAAAAAAGATCGCTACTTAGTCACTCACCTCCCAGATTCCAACAAAGGCCATGAGAACGACATAGTGTTTGTTTCTGGGAATTGGGAGTATGCCACCGATGTTGTTCCTTCGTATCGTTGTCCCTATGAAGAGGGCATGCCAGGTATTTGACATCTTTTAACTCTTGTTTTAACTTGTTTTTGTTTTATGTTCTTCTGAGGATTTTCCTCTACACAGGTGAAACTGTCAAAGGTAAGATTCCTGAGTCTTCTGTCAAGTTGGATCAACTTCAGAAGGTTTGGGACTTCAATGAGTCGTTGTTCTATCGAGCTGCTCATACATTGCTCAGATACAGTCCATCCTATTCTTCTTTCATTGTCGTGTCGAACCGACCCAATGCAACTCTTGCGGAAGATCGGGAGGCCATCCAGGCAGCTAGGGAAAAAACACCCCGAGGAAAAAAGAGAACTTCACTGGCTGCATCTGGTCATAAAACGGTAAAGAATTTTTTGGATTTTTTGTCAACAATCAAGCCTACCCTTCCTTCTGAACAAATGGTAGCAACTTCTATGCCCCCCGATTGTCATCGAAGAGGATTCTGCCGCTGAGGTTCTTGCCAAGGATGCTCTCTAAATCAATACGGATATCCTAAGCAGTGACCATGTGAATGTGGCTTCGAGCCATTAAACTTCAATTTCGGTTGACCTGAATCCCCTTACTTCTGTCCAGACCCTTCCACTTGAAGATGATTCCATTTTTGAGATTGCCGAAGTCCCAGACTCGAAGAGACAAAAATTGGTTGAGGATGAAACGACTATCTCCCCTAGATCGGCAACCCCTCCTTTTCGACCTGTGCTAGAGGCGAAAAGGAGAGAGATCACTGCAAAGGACTCTGCTATTGAGGACTTCAACATAGTAGTTGGAATTGCAAGGGGGCTAATCCTACCTCGGGACCTGGTAATGAATGAGGCGCTGAGCAACAATGAAGTATCCCGTCAAACGATTCAGCATATGGCTCTGGTAAGTCTTGTTCCCTTAATCTTTCATTTCTTTAAGATTCTTATTAAAAATTTCCTAAGTATTTTCCATCTTTATGCTTGTCAAGGGTCTTCAAAAAGTTCACGAGGTAGGAGTCGGATTGTACGTAAAGATAAAGCGATGAAAGACGTAATCCATGCCCGAGCTTCGGCCCTTGCAAAGAAAGAGAGCGTAGATGAAAAATATGTCAAACTGTGTGAAGACTTGAAGATCTTAGAGGCTCAAAATCAAAGCCTGTCTAATGAGAATTAAAATTTTTCTTCTGAAAATGAAAATTTGAAGGCGTCCGAGCACGAAGCCAATGTTGAGCTTTCTCAATCCCAGCTCGACTATGCCTCACTTCTTGAAGAATTTGATCAGTACAACGGAGAGGCCGAAGAGAAGGTGGATGTTGCTTATAATGAGGGAGTTGAGAAAGTCGAGGTTGATCTTGATCTGCAAATTCCTAAGCTCAAAGAGGCACTCTTCAGCAAGGGCTGACAAGCTGCTCTGATTGCTGCTGAGGTGGATCCTTCTTCAGAACTCTTTTCCAGGCATACAATTGTGAGCTCCTCTCAACCTCATACTCCTTCAAAATCTTAAAAGACTTTTTTTGAATGTTTTGAAATTTCTGTAACTTCTGATGTACCTGTCAAATAGTCATGACTTTTGTAAAAAACTTTTGAAGTATTAATGCAAAACACTCTTTAGCCTTTTAATTTTCGTAGTTTATGACAATGTTTTGAGAAAATCTAAGTCTTTTTTTCTGTCTTGGCCTCTAGTCGGCCTTTATCGAAGAAGGTAGGAAAAGTTTTGATCCTCTTTGGAATCTTGGCCCTTGCTTGGCCTTTCTCAAAGAGGTCAATTCTTGAACATGAATCTTTTTTAGACTTAGAAAATATTTTGAGTCTCTTTGAAGTCTTAGCCCTTGCTCGGTCCTTTTCAAAGAGGTCGGTTCCTCAACATGAACCATTTTATACTTAGAAAATATTTTGAGTCTCTTTGAAATCTCGACCTTTGCTCGGCCCTTTTCAAAGTGGTCGGTTCCTCAACGGGAACCATTTTATACTTAAAAAAAAATTTTAGTCTCTTTGAAATCTTGGCCCTTGCTTGACCCTTTTCAAAGAGGTCGGTTCCTCAACAGGAACCATTTTATACTTAAAAAATATTTTGAGTCTCTTTGAAATCCCGACCTTTGCTCGGCCCTTTTCAAAGAGGTTGGTTCCTCAACAGGAACTATTTCATACTTAGAAAATATTTCGAGTCTCTTTAAAATCTTGGCCCTTGCTTGGCCCTTTTCAAAGAGGTTGGTTCCTCAACAGGAACCATTTTATACTTAGAAAATATTTTGAGTCTTTTTGAAATCTCGACCTTTGCTCGGCCCTTTTCAAGGAGCTCGATTATTCAGTAGAGTTACTATTTTTTAGTAGAGTTTCTTAGTACACTTGAGATCTAAGAGTGTTTCTACTCCTCACCGACCCACCAATCTAATTAGACTCAAACTCATCCCTAGTCAACTTACATCATCATGTCTAGCTGAGGACCTAGATTTGATCAGGTGGCTGCGCCTGATTTAAGCTCTTGACTTCTATCAGGTTTTTTGCCCTCCTTGCCTTAGCAGTAGGACGTTCCTAATTCAAAGCAAGAAAAAAGAATCTTCAAATTTTTATTGATAACTTTGATTGATTTGGTACATTCACTGCTGGTACATCATCGCCTAAAGGGCACCCTTAAATTTTTGAAGGTACTTTGGACTTCTATAAAAAAAGGTATGTTTTTAGAAATAGAACTTTTTGTGGTTCGTAGTGTTCCAGATGCGCAGTACCGCCTTATGATCCAAGGTCTCGAGTTCGTAATACCCACTGCCCCCAACTTTGACTATTCTATATGGTCCTCCCCAGTTTGCTCCGAGCTTTCCATGGGCTGAGTTCTTTGCCGAGCCTAATACCCGCCTGAGCACTAGGTCTCCAAGTGTGAAAGATCGAGGGATCATATTCTTTTTATAGGTTTGGGACATCTGATTCCGATACGAAGCCATTCTTATGGTGGCCCGCTCTCTATTTTCTTCGGCCAGATCGAGATCTCGCACGACGGTGGCATCATTAGTGTTGCTTTCGACCAGCTCGATTCTTAAGGTCGGTAAGCCAATCTCCAATGGAATGACAACTTCCATTCCATACGTCAAGGTAAAGGGAGTTTCTCCGGTTAAGTGCCGAGGTGTGGTTCGGTATCTCCACAGAACATTTGGCAACTCTTTTACCCATCTTCCTTTGGCATCCTCCAGCCTTTTCTTGATTCTATCTAGGATTTTTTGTTAGAGATTTTTGCCTGCCCGTTGCTCTGAGGGTACGTCGGGGTGGAATAGTGGTTTTGAATTTCGTATTGCTAACAGAAAGCTTTGAAGGGATCACTGTCGAACTACGTGCCATTATCAGAAACAAGAGTGTGTGGGAAGCCAAACCTGATAATGATGTTTCTCCAGAAGAACTTTCTTGTGTCAATATCTCTAATGTTAGCCAACGCTTCGGCTTCAACCTACTTTGTGAAATAATCCATGGCAACTAGAAGGTACTTCTTGTTGCCCGGAGCCCAAGGTAAAGGTCCCACAATGTCTAGCCCCCACTGTGCGAACGGCCATGGGCTCGCTAAAGGAAGCAATTCGTTGGATGGTTTCCTCGAGATTGGTGAAAATTTTTGACACTTCTCACATCGCTTAACAAACTGTTGAGCGTTCGTTTGCATATACTGCCACCAAAAACTTTGAGATATAGCTCGGTGAGCAAGAGATCTTCCCCCTATATGAGTTCCGCAACATCCCTTGTGTATTTCAGATAGGAAGTCGGCTACAATCGTTGGGTGCACACATTTCAGATATGGACCTCCGAATGAGCGCCGATATAATTCATCCTTTAGGGACAGCCAGAACCTGGCAGCTTTTAGGAGCAGCTTGTGAGCTTCCTTGTTGTCCTCGGGCAAGTCACCGTTCTTTAAGAAGCCGATTATTGGATCCATCCAGCTCAGCTCAATTTCATGACATAAGACTTCTTCAATCCGGGTTGGCAGAATACTAGGCTCGAGTTGGTACTTAATAGTTAGCGATCTTGTTGCATCCTGTTCTATCGCCGAGGCTAGTGAAGCTAAAGCCTTGGCATGTGAATTCTTGATCCTCCCAATCTGCTATATTGAATATTATGATATTTTGCTTAGTTCCCTATTGGCAACGACCTGATATACTATCATTCTTTCATCCTTTGTCTCATACTCCCCTATTATCTGATTCACCACTAGCTGCGAATCAGAGAATATCTAAAACTTTAATATCCCAAGCTCTACTGCCATCCTTACTCCAGTAATGAAGGCCTTGTACTCCGCCTTGTTGTTTGAAGCCTTGAAGCCAAGCATGATGGCTTTCCCTAGGGTATACCTGTCTGGACTCACAAGAGTGATACCTATACCAGCACCCTTATGATTTGAAGAGCCATCAACAGAAAGTTGTCAGCTGCCACCACATCCCTGTTATTGATTGTAATTAGTTTCCCCGCTCATCTCTGAGCTGTCCTTCAGTTGAAATTCCTCTACAAAGTCTGCCACCACTTGGCCTTTTATTGTCTTCTTTGGCTCGAATCGAACATCAAATTCTCTGAGCTCAACTGCTCATTTAGCAACACGTCCGGATAGGTCGGCTTTACGAAAAAGCAACTTCAGGGGCTAGTCAGTAAGCACTGTAACTGGGTGGGCTTGGAAGTAGTGCCTGAGCTTCCTAGCAGAGCTAATGAGTGCTAGTGCGAGTTTCTCCAACGGAGTGTATCTTGACTCTACATCTAAGAGCATCTTGCTCACATAGTAAATGGGTCTCAACTTTTCCCCATCATTCCTCATCATTGCCCCACTAATAGCGTGCTCCGATACAACCAGGGTAGAGATAAAGCACTTCTTCAGGGGAGGGGGTAGACTGGAAGAAAGGTCTGCATTTATCAGATGCTCGGGATATGAATCTCTCGAGCTCTGCTGCCATTCCTATCAGTCTCTGTACCTCCTTTACTTTTCGAGGTGACTGTAGTTCGGCAATAGCCTTCACCTGATCGGGGTTCACCTCTATCCCACGGTGAGTAACCAGAAACCCCAGGAATTTCCCCGAATCGACCCCAAAAGCACACTTGGACGCATTTAACTTCATCTTATATTTTCGCAGGATATTGAAGGTTTCTTTCAGGTTGGCACAATGACTTGTAGCCTTTTGACTTTTAACTACCATATCATCAATGTAAACTTCTACAATACTACCTATCATATGTGAAAATATTTTGGTCACGAACCTCTGATATGTTGCTCCAGTCTTCTTTAATACAAAGGGCATTACTCTGTAACAGTATGTTCCTTCTGGTGTTATCAAGGTAGTCTTCTCTTGATCTTCCTCGGCAAGGGAGATCTGATGATATCCCCTATAAACATCCAAAAAACTCTTCTGCTCTTGCCCGACTGTTGCATCTACCAACTGATCTATCTTTGGCAGGGGGAAGCTATCTTTTGGACACGCTTTATTCAGGTAGGTGAAGTCAATACAAACTCTCCACTTCCCATTTTTCTTCTTCACCACCACCGTGTTTGACAACCAGGTCGGATATTTCACCTCCCTAATGGTTTGAGATTACAACAAGTGAGCCACTTCCTTTTTCACTACTTCCTGATGCTGTGTAGCCGACCTTCGGAGCTTTTGTTTGACTGGCTTGTAACTAGGGTCTATATTTAAGCAATGACATGCCACCTCTGGCGGTACGCCGAGCATGTCGATGGTACTCCAAGCAAACACATCGGCGTATTCTTTCAGCAGTGTGACAAGCTCCATCCTTTGTTCAGAACTAAGAGCGGTTCCTAACAAAAAATATTTTTCCTGATCATCATCTTTGTCTAGAGGTACTCTAGTTAAGTCTTTAACTGTTCGGTCTGTAGCCTCATTTTCCTCGCCTAAAGGTACTTTAGGACTGTTTTTGATAGTTTGATCGACAGGGTTAACCGAGCTGTCTAAGGCTGATTGCTATTTCTTCTGTTCTGCCACAAAGCAGTTTTCTTGGGCTCTACCTTGTCCTTAGATTTAATAGAGGCCAACAAGCAAGTTCTGGAATTGACCTGGTCCCTTCGGATATTTACCACTCCATCAGATGAAGAGAATCTCAGTATTTGATGGTACGTTGATGGTACTGTCTTCATCTCGTGCAGTTAAGTGCGCCTTATTATTGCATTGTATGTTGAGACTATATTCATTACCAAGAACTCGGTCATAACGCAAACTGGTCCTGTCTTTACAGGCAACGTGATCTTTAGGGAGGATTATTTTTTCACTGAAGCCGATAAGTGGAGTATTTGAGGGATTAAGGTCCTCTTTCTTGAGACCAAGCTTTTCGAACAAATCCATATACATGATTTCTGATGAATTCCCTAGATCAATCAGGACCCTTTTCACGTCAAAATTCGCAATCCGAAAAGTGTGACGACCAGAGCGTCGTTGTGCGGTTGGTGAATACCGACCAAGTCTTGCTCGGTGAAACAGATTGCTTCAACAATATCCTCTATCTTGATTCTTTTATTAGCGACCTCCAGTGTCATCCTTAACTCATACACTTCTCTCTCTTTGGCAGCTTTCTGAATATAAGCCTTGAGCAGAGTTGTTTATGGACATCTGAGGGTTGGTGGCAGCATAGATCACATCAATTACCCCAGCTAGAGTGTTGTGGTCCCCTTTTAGCTCGGCACTCCTCCCATTTGTTTTCTGGTCACTTTCAATGAATTCTGCGAGATGTCCAACCTGGGCTAACTCCTCCAAAATGTTGCTTGAGAGATCGACAATTCTCTATCATGTGTCCAATATCCCTGTGATACGAGCACCAAAAGTTTGGATTCCTTTTAGATGGGTCATTTACTAACTTGTTCGTCCATTTGAAGAACGACTTTCCTTTGATCTAACTTAGAATTTTATAAATTGGTTCCTTGAACAATCTGTTCACCCCCTAGAAAAGTGGATTTCTGGGGATATCCATCCTTCTAATATTTATGTCCTCCTTCTCTGTTCGGCTCGGTTTACTTGTCTCTACCGAGCTACCTCCTACTCGAGTGTTCCTTAACCACTTCCCTGGATAAGTCGTCATCAACCTTGGCATACTTTTTAATTCTTGCCATCCATTCTTCCAAGTTAGTAGCTGGTCTCCTTGTAAGCGATTGGTATAAAGGGTTTTCTTTCGGTAAATTGATCTTGAAGGATGCAACTACAATATCTGGATTGCATCCTTCGACTTCATTCATAGTCTCCCAATAGCGATATACTCTCACAAGCTTTCGTTACTCTTCTTTTTTAGCGGCAGTAGAACCCCAACATCCTTTGGTTGTTTACTACTTGTGATGAATCGAATGGTGAACTACTCGGCTAATTGAGACCACCCGTCAATTGTTCCCTTTGGTAAGCTATCGAACCACTTCATAGCAGACTCCCCAAGGCTGCTGGAAAAGATAGTGCAAAACAGTGGCTCATTTTTTTGGTGAATAGTCATCAGTTGTCGAAAGTGCTTGATATGCGAGGCTGGGTCGGTCTTTCCGTCGTACAACTTGAAGTTTGGGGATGATAAATTTGCTCGGGATACATGCCTTTTTAACCCATGCAGTGAATGGGGATGACTCTAATCCGTCTCCATACTCCCTGGTTGCTCTTCTGACAAGGTCTCTGGGCGACCTCTGCCCTGGTCTTTTCCAGTGAATGTTGAGCTCTTCGTCGATGTACTGCTTCCACGTGTCCTCATCTTGGATCTGAGGCTTCTTGTGTTGGTAATCTTTCTCATCGGTAATTTTAACTCTATTGGGCTTCTTTTTAGGACTTTCTTGTCGATCCTCTCTCACCCATTTTTCCCTTCTGGTCATCTCCTTTAACTTCGCTTTTAACTCCTCATTTTCTTTGATCAAATCTTTCTCCCTTGCATAGGATTTCTTGAACAGCTTGTCGTGGGCATCAGGTTGATCCTGCAGGGACTGAACCAGCTTTGCCAAGGAGTGGTTTTCTCCCTCGACACGGAGGGATTTACCATGATCCTAGCTTTGCTGGTTCTAGTTTTTCAAAGGCTTGAAACTTGCGGAGGATACCTCATCATCTTCATGGATTCTGGAGGGGTTTCTGACTGCATGCAACCTTGCGTTGCTGTCAGAAGGAAGAGTCACAGGATCCGAGTTTCCCAAGGTAAAACTTCCTACGGGTGATCCAATTGCACTGTTGAGTCTTGACATCGTAGTTTATTGTTCTGAAAGATGAAGATATTTCCACAGACGGCGCCAAAATGTAGAGGCAAAAAATTGGTTATACCTCTGTATGAATTTGTGATACGATTTCTGGGAATGAAGTCTGAATGATCTCCTCAACTCTCTCCTGCAAAATGAACAAACTGCCCAAGATCGAAATGATTCGATTGAAGGCACTCTGATACTTTAGTTAGTAATAGAACAGAAAGAATTGTGCTAAGTCTAGGAGAATTAAGCGTACCTTTCACCTTGGTCTCCTCTACTTTTTATAGATCATTATCCCCTTAGGGTTTCCACGATTTTTGGTTCAAGGTGACACAACTTTCTTTAATTTAGTCATTTAGTTTGGAAAGTTGCTAACATTTTTCCAATAATTCCTCCTGATATCTTCAATTTTGTTGATTCGTTTATCTGATTGCCTATGTTATAGGTGTATCTTTATCCTTCTGTTTATCTAAAACAGCTCGGACATATCAATATGCCAAGCACACTTGATTTTTGCCAAACAGACTAAGAAACTTGGTTTGGCACAAACCGATTTTCTCAATTGCCTTGTTGAATACTTTATCGGACTTGGCTTGGCACAAGTCGAACTCTTTCATTGCTTGACCGAATAGACTGATGAGTTTAGTCATAGAGAGAACCAATATATTATTGAACATTTAATTAGCTTGGCTCGGTTGGAAAGCTCTTAATAGATAATCCTTTATCACATGGCTGGTCTTATCAACATCACGTGAGCACATCTAATACTGTGTTACGTGTAATCATGAAGTTTTAAACCCTTCAGATTCAAATATAGCCACGAAAATAAAATGCATTAATTTATCGAATCAAACTTTTAAATTTGAATTTAGATCGATCAAAATTCGGTTAAAATCTAATTTGTTAACGGACCTAGTTGCTAGAATCAGAAGACCCAAAGACTGCCCCGTTAAGATCAACCCGTGGTCCGTATTTTGAAGTGGCCTATCTGGCCTGGACCACTAATTAGTGTGGGTCCACTCGGACGGGCCAGGCCCTTGCCGATCCTTGATGTCTCTTGTTTGGAGTAATAATTTCCAATACAATTCAAGACATGACTCAAAATTAAGTGGTTAGAGTGAATAATTTTTCAATACGAATTTATATATGATATGATCTATTGACACGAATAATAAATGGGCTGAATTAGTGTCAAACACGAATAATACAAAATTGACACAAATAACACATTTAAGTAATATTATAAAAATAAAATGTCAATTTTTTATTATATTTTATCAAATAGTTACCTAATTCTTGTACAAAAAAATATATTTTCTCATTTTTATTATTATATTTATTAAGTTAAATTTTTAGTTTGTAGAAAAAATATAAGCATAAGTTTAATTAAGTGATAAAAAAAGTTTAAATATAAGATTGAACGTTAAATTTTTTATTTATAAATTTGGGTTAACACAAAAAACGACACAAAAATAAGTAAATTGATACGATCCGATACAATTACTTTAATGGGGTTAAATTAAAATTGATTAGTATTCGACACAAATTTAATACGACTCTCTCACGGGGAATCCCAGGAAGCAAGAAACATCAAAACCCACTCCGCCTCTTTCGGTTCCTAAAAATTCACGTTCCCTTCTCTACTCAGAGCCTGGGAAAGCTCAAATTGATTCTCCAATTCCGANGCCTATGTTATAGGTGTATCTTTATCCTTCTGTTTATCTAAAACAGCTCGGACATATCAATATGCCAAGCACACTTGATTTTTGCCAAACAGACTAAGAAACTTGGTTTGGCACAAACCGATTTTCTCAATTGCCTTGTTGAATACTTTATCGGACTTGGCTTGGCACAAGTCGAACTCTTTCATTGCTTGACCGAATAGACTGATGAGTTTAGTCATAGAGAGAACCAATATATTATTGAACATTTAATTAGCTTGGCTCGGTTGGAAAGCTCTTAATAGATAATCCTTTATCACATGGCTGGTCTTATCAACATCACGTGAGCACATCTAATACTGTGTTACGTGTAATCATGAAGTTTTAAACCCTTCAGATTCAAATATAGCCACGAAAATAAAATGCATTAATTTATCGAATCAAACTTTTAAATTTGAATTTAGATCGATCAAAATTCGGTTAAAATCTAATTTGTTAACGGACCTAGTTGCTAGAATCAGAAGACCCAAAGACTGCCCCGTTAAGATCAACCCGTGGTCCGTATTTTGAAGTGGCCTATCTGGCCTGGACCACTAATTAGTGTGGGTCCACTCGGACGGGCCAGGCCCTTGCCGATCCTTGATGTCTCTTGTTTGGAGTAATAATTTCCAATACAATTCAAGACATGACTCAAAATTAAGTGGTTAGAGTGAATAATTTTTCAATACGAATTTATATATGATATGATCTATTGACACGAATAATAAATGGGCTGAATTAGTGTCAAACACGAATAATACAAAATTGACACAAATAACACATTTAAGTAATATTATAAAAATAAAATGTCAATTTTTTATTATATTTTATCAAATAGTTACCTAATTCTTGTACAAAAAAATATATTTTCTCATTTTTATTATTATATTTATTAAGTTAAATTTTTAGTTTGTAGAAAAAATATAAGCATAAGTTTAATTAAGTGATAAAAAAAGTTTAAATATAAGATTGAACGTTAAATTTTTTATTTATAAATTTGGGTTAACACAAAAAACGACACAAAAATAAGTAAATTGATACGATCCGATACAATTACTTTAATGGGGTTAAATTAAAATTGATTAGTATTCGACACAAATTTAATACGACTCTCTCACGGGGAATCCCAGGAAGCAAGAAACATCAAAACCCACTCCGCCTCTTTCGGTTCCTAAAAATTCACGTTCCCTTCTCTACTCAGAGCCTGGGAAAGCTCAAATTGATTCTCCAATTCCGAATGATTCACACCCATGTCATAAAAGCTAGCTTTCAAACAGATATATATATATATATACGGCCACAGCAATAACATATGCATATGACCCTTTTAAATACTGCTCTCATGGTGTTCGATGAAATTCCTGAGCCAACTATGCAATTATCTGCAGGTTGTATCTATGATCACCTCAAAAATCAAATGATGAACCTTCAAATTCCCTAATGGACACATAGACATCGTAATTTACAACCCTCCTGAAGCCAATATTCGTGAAGAGCAATGCCATGCAAAGAGAGTCTAGTATGTCAAAAGGCTGTATGAATTTTAATCAGGAATTCTCTTACAAAAATGACAACACTTTGAGCTCATATCTTCCACAATTCAGAAATCCAACACATTCTTCTTTTATTCTATTTATAACTCCATTGGAAAAATTGGTGTAGGGTTTCATCATGTGGAAGAATAAAATCCTTGGACATACGTTTGAAATATTAGTCTTGCTTACTAACGATCAAAGGAAGATGATGTGCAAAAGCTTCTTGGTGTGACTGAGACTATGGTGGTTACTGTTTGGAAGGGGAATGAAATTCGACCCTTCATTTTGTATCTTCAACCTTTTCAGCAGGAGACACAGAAGGACTTTTAGCTACAGAGAATGGAAATGAAGCTGGGAACAAAGATAAGCTCACTGGTTGAGACTTTGAAGGCGGCAATCTATTCAAGAAGCTCGTTGCACACCCGATCCCGTTTTGGGTGGAGGGGTAGGCAGCAGTTGGAGGAAATGACTCACCCCACTTCACATTCTGGCCAGAATTCTCCCCCCTGTTACGATTTTCTCGAACACATTCACCCACATTGCCATTGCCATTGCCAACAAATGAAGAAATTGCAGCTGCTAATGCTGATTGAAAAATTGGGTCGGATGTAATGACCTTGGTTGCAACAGCAATTGTCTCTGGCAAATGATGAGTTTGGGGGTTGTTCTTAAGCATGTATGGTTGATACAAAGGTTCTTGTGGAAATTTATTTCCCAAATATGAAATCCCATTATGGCTAGTCTTGTTGCTGGATAATGTTCCATAACTGGGGAAACCACTGCTCCAAGATGTTTTTGAGGTGTGCAACCCTAAAGAAGAAGAAGATATTGAAGAAGAAGAAAAGTCGAGAGTCGAGGATCTCGTTGCAGAAGGGAAGCTTGAATACAGCCTGCTAAGATGAGAAGATGTGGTTGGTGTAGTGAGGTCAAGGGTAATAGTTGGGTGTGACTGAGATGTTAAAATTGAAGTTCTAGGGAAGTAGAATGGCTGGGGATTTCCATGGAGGTTTGTAGCAATGGAGGTGGCAGAGTTAGACATGGCCCCAAGGCCTGGTTGTGAGCTTGATGAGGCAGATCTTAGCATTGAAGCAGCGGCAGAGGTGGTGGAAGCCATTGCTGTTGCAGAAACTGGCAGTGGGTGGTTGTGAGTTCCTTCATAGGTGGTGATCAAAACAGACATGTCCTCAGCACATCTTTGCACCTGAAATTGGTGATTTACAGCAGAAGTTAGAACATGAAAAATTCTATTATGCAGTAATGCATAGTATCGGACATGGTTTGGATCAATAGAGACCAATAGGGTTGAGAGTAGAGAGTGTTTCAAAACAACCTTGATGGAAATTTTATTTGCAAACATGTTGAGATTTGTTCATTTAACATGAATGACTTGAAGTTTTCTTCTTCTTTTTTCCGTAAAAAAGGAAGAAAATCCATGAGATTTTCATTTTATAAATCATCAAGCATATCTTGTTAATTAGATTTCAATATAATCAGGGCAGAAAATATACTTGTTTTCTCACGGGGCATGATGGTGAGAGTGTGCAACGGTAGTATGCCCGAGGGCATGGATTTCCTTTTGCTATTTTCTGTCCATATTTCCTCCATTGACAACCATCATTCATCTGCAAATAAGTTAATCAATCCGGATTCAAATCTTATTTATCTTTTAGAAACCAATAGACGTGACTCCATATGATCACGGTGGGAGAAAGACTATAATATTGAATTCCCACATATCAAAAATTATAAATATTACAACTCCATTTTAGTCAAAGTTACGATTCAAGTTGGACATTTAGATCAATACAAAGTTACTAATCTAATCTATACGATATTAAAAAGTAACTTTTGATACCGTTATCTTTCCACAACAAAAAACAGTTAGTACTAAAGTATATATCATTTTGGATAAAAACCAGATACTAACCGTGGGGGTGTCACATAAAGCTCTAACAGAAACCCTAGCTTTCTTCAAAGGGCTCTGGAATGTAACATCATCATCTTCACCTCTGACTGTCTTCAGACTCTTACTGGGTGGCCATGTCTCAGTAGGTTCTTCTTCCTTCGATTCACTGGATTTACTTTTGGTGCTTAGATTTTTGGGGAGTTCAGATGGACTTGGGTCAAATCTGCAATCCAACCCTAGCTCAAGTCCTCCATGACCATGCTTACCATCCTCTTTGATTTTGCTGGTTTCATGAATCTTCTTCTCATCCTTCCTCGGTTCACTTGAAAATCTCCCTAGGCTCAGAGAGACTAGTTCTTGTTCTTCATCTTCTTGATCAACAGGAACTGTATCTGCAGGTTTTTTAGGATCTTGCAGTTGGGCATTGTCATGGAAATGCATTTTCAGAGACTGGTAATCCTTCATGATTCGAGATAATATCATTTTTAACCTCTCGTTTTCTTCTTTCACTTCTCGCTTTTCGGCTTTAGCTGATTCCAACTGATCCTCCCGGCACAAATCATAAATTTCAATAACAGAATATGAATGAATGAAAGAAAGAGAATTATTATAAGCATAGTTAGTCATCACCACTAGGAAATAGATATACAGACTCGGAAAGCAATATACTAAAATAGTCATTTTCTTTTTGTGAACTGTAAAAAGTTAAGTTTTCAACTTTTGAAAATCACCGAACAATCTTCTTACACTAAGACACCCCCATTAGTCCGATTGGAGGCATACCTTTCTACCTTGAACGGTTAATCAAATTCAAGAATTTCTAGTCCAACTCTTATGGTTGAGCAATAAGAGTCTCTAGAATTAGTTGTCTCAATGCATGACCTTTCAACAATTGTTTCTAATGGCACATGTGTTTCACTTGAAAGTTAGAATAGCCTACTAAATAGAAAGGGTCAGATTAAATGGTTTTATAGTCTATAGAGATCAAGTAGTATCTAAAGCTCGCATTAGAGTTTATCAATCGATCTATCCAGGTTTATAAAATGGAATATCAAAAAAAAAAAATTGGGCTAGGATTTCTAAGATCACATGCATACAAACTTTCGGTTCTTCCTTTTCTGAAGAGGAAATCATCGAAGTAAGTATAAGATATATATCCAAACAAAATCCTAGCTAGAATAGTTGAATAGATTAGATCTATCTGTGTTGCTGTGGAATTTGGTGACCAATCTATATGGACTTTGCAAGTTTATCTTGAGATTCATGGTCCAAAAGCATCAACAGCAACAAGTCAAAACCACCACATGGTGTATAGAAAATGGAACATTTGATTAAATTATATGTAGCCAATGGTCCAGAAGTGGTCTAATGTATGGGGTATTTTTCATTTATGTTTTTCCAAATGCTAATAATTAATTGCTCCAATTCGTTGGAGTGAGATCCCCTGTAATAAATTTTATTTTTATTTTTTTTGGTGGGTCTTACTCATTAATGATAGTCCTAATCGCCATGCAAACACTGAACCGAATAAGTTAGGGCGAAAATAAAAGTTTATATAAATAAAGAAGGAAGAATTATACTCACACCTCTTGAAGTTTGTCACTTAATTACTTAAACCTTTGACATTTGAAATATTACATTCAGACTCCTTAAAGTTTGTACGTGTGTAACACTTAAACCCCTGCTATAAATATATCTATTAATAAATTATATTCAGACTCTCTGAAATTTGTAAACATATATTACTTAGACCCCTTAAGTTTAAAATATTATATTTAGACCAAAAATACTTCAATCAAATATAGAATATTAAATATTTTAACTTTTACAATTAAAATTCATGTTTTATTATATTATTTATTCAAATAAAATAAAATTTCAAAATACAAAATTTTCTTAAAAAATCATAATTAATATACAATTATATTGTCTATTGGAATTTAATATTGTCATTTAAACGACCAAATTAAAATAACAAACTATCTCAATTGAAGCTAAAAGATATTGTGTTCATTACAATTTGATTCCTTGTTTAATTTTTTAGTTTTATTCTAATATATATTATAATTGTATACTAACTATGCCTCTCTTTTTTTAAAAGTAGATTTTATTTTTGATTTTGTGGCAAAAATAAAAGTTTCTATAAATAAAGAATGGATTATGTTTGCTGTTGTGGTTTAATTACTATACCAACTTTGCAAATCTGTAGTAATAAAATGACATAAACCCGACAAAATAAAATGATCCTGAAAACTAGATGGTCAACGAAACTTATTAAAGTTACATGAGATTACTAAAACAATAATCCAAAAAGATAAAGCTTATGTTTTCCAAGGAGTAATACTTATGAAGTTTGTTTACCCAAAACAAATATTTATGAAGTTTGCATATATAGTCAATTTTGTTTTTCTTTACCTCTTTGACAATTGTTGGAGCTTTTTCATCAGGTGAAGAAAGATTTAAACTTTTGTCCTCCGTGATCTGAAACACGATGATTTCATTCATGAAAAAAGAATGATTTAAACAAAGTAAAACACAATATTATGAATGCTACAAGTAGATTCAAGCGGGATTCGTTTTTGATGCAAACAAAATATTCAAATAGCGGAGAAACCCATTTCGCGACAAAAAAAAAAAAAAGGAGAGAAAGCATTTCTCAAATTTAAAATGAAGCCCGATGCAATCAGTCTAGCCTAGAGTTTCTTCTACATAAACTCAATCACTCATCCAAAATCTAAAAATGGAGTTTTTCAATTTTTTCTGTTGGAAATACCTAAAGCAATCGAAAACTTAGCAGAAACATACAGCACTCAGTTTACTCCTTTTGGAAAAGGGATGGTTAATTAATCTTCTGCCCCTTGCAAAGAAGATCAGCCATCCCTATTGCTCCTCCTCTTCTTCTTTTTTCATTGATTTTGAGTGTTGATTATAAATGGGATAGATATTATATATGTTTGCATTTCAATTAATAGAAATCATCTTATTAATCGAAAACATATCAAACATGCACTCATAAGTTCAAAACAAAGATCAGAGTCAAACATATAGATATCAAAATTTTACAAAACATAATACGTGCTAATGTTAATTTCGATTTAGAACATGGAAAAGAATAACACCTTCTTTGCCTTCATTGGATTCTCCTCTTTACCACCAATAGATTCTCTAGTATTCTCTTCCTTGGTCATGGTTTTTCCAATAAGAGACCTCTCCATAGTAGACTCCAATTGCTTTACAACTCTCTCTCTCTCTCTCTCATTTCTATTTCAATGCATGGGGTTCTTATAGGTTCAAGAGAGCCACCAGCTTTTGACTTGTTTTAAGAAAGAGAAAAAGAAATTCAAACCATAGTGCTCATGTGTTGCATTACCTCATAACGAAAATGTCAACTGCATAAGAAACACTCTAAAAAAGTCTATTTAATTCTCTAAAACTGGTAATTATTTTGTGGAGAAAGTTGAAGAGAAGCAGAAGAAGGAAGGATTCAAATTCAACGTTGGGAGAGAGAAACTGTGTTTAGCCTTAGCTTACCCTTAGCCGCCACCCTGTAAAACAACTAGTCTGTATTGAACTTCGTACGTAATGTAACATCATGAAGACCGTCGATTCCGGTCATCGGATATTTTATTCGCCGCCCTCTTGACCATATGGTCCCTTCCATTCTATTCATTTTTCCCTCCTGGTTTAATATTTAGGGAAGACTGTAGTCCGAAAAAACAAATACCTTACCGCTAAATTTTACAAGTTTCATGAGCTTAGATACTCGTGTTTAAGTTTGTTTTGTAATAAAAAAATCCTGTGATCAATCTTAAAAAAATTATAATTTTTTGAATCATAGTATAATTTTTAGGGTTCAAGTTATAGATTTTTTGGGATACTTGAACTTGATCTTAAGAATTTTAGGGTCGATCTCAAAAATTTCAAAAATTATAAATGATATAAAAAATTTTAAAAAAAAACCAATAAAACTTGTACATGGTGTACAATTTTATTTTTTTTGTTTTTACATTACAATAGTGTTCTCGTTAGACCATCTCTGATGGACACTCAAATTTGAGTAAAAAAAAAAAAGGTAAAAAATTTGATTTGGTATAGATATCTCCAATGAAGAAACTCAAATGTTAACGAAGAAAATGAAAAAAAACGCAAATTTAAATGATGATAAATCCAAATTGAAAAATTGATAAAATATGACCATTAAATTTTTAAAGGATGATGAAATCTCACAATTAAATATTTTGATATAAATTTGAGTAAAAAAATGAGTTGTCCTTTATTTGATATGGGTATAGATTAGCATTGGAGAAGGTTTTGAGGAGTTTTTTTAGCCAAATTTAAATTTAGGTTTAAAAAGGGCAAGGATTGGAGGTACTCTTCAGTCATCTTGTAGCAATTCTTTTGTTGTACTGTTTTGAGTAAACCACACATTTAACCTTCACGTGAGTAGAACACTCTATCACTTTCTATTAGAAAATCTAATGAAGACAGACATAAGGACTCAATTGATACAATTACAGGATTTAAGAGTTCAATTGACATAAAAGGTTGAATGTGTAGTTTACTATACTATTTTTCTTCTGGCCATGCCATTGAGTAGTTAAAAGCTTGGACAATAAAAGACCTTCATACAAATCAGCCGCGAAACCTCTGGCATTGTGAACTTGCAAGGATTTTACAGGCAGTGATCCTTCCGGTATACCCTCTAAGTTCTTCTATTGTACCTTTTCTTCATTTTTTATATCATATGTCAAATGAAGTCTAAATGAATCATGCATATCCGATAAAACAACATAATTGAACCCCCGTAGATGGTATAAACAAGAAACACAGACACATATATAAGGGATCAAGCTTGGTCTTTAACAAGGATTGACCCCCGTAGATGCTAAATGACGCACATATATATCGTAAGTTTCACTTCAATTTATGATACATATCAACTATTAATAATAAAAAAAAATTGAGAAAAGATATAGGAATGAATCAAAAGAATTATAATCTCATTCCTTTTTTTTTTTCAACCCGCGCGACTTTATGTAAGTGATAAATGACGGAGGTGGTGGGGGAGTAATGTTGACGTTCGAGAAATTTTGATTATTACACTGTTATTAGAAGAATATGACAAACTTGGATCGACTCCTATAACTATGATGCTCCCATAGATCTTTGTCACATTGTGATTCAATTCCACCACCTTGAATTTGAAACCAAGAGAGATAAGAGGAAGAGGGCAGATTGATGTCTAAATCAATATTTATTGTTATCACAAAATTCCATAGTTAGTTGTTGAACTTTGTTGCTCCTTCCAGATGCTAGGGAATTCAGGTCTTGTGAAGAACTTTGGAGGGGTCAACACAGATTGTTCAAGTTGGAACAGTTAAATCTTTGCATTGACAAGACCTTGCATTAATTGATGAGGCGAAAATAAGGTCAAGAAATTAAGTTTGAATAGTATTACTTCTCATATAAGCCGTCATTTTTTTGTTCTATAATCAAAATATTTGTTGTGATTAAAATATTTATTTTGAATAAAAGATAAATATGATTAACATATTTATTATGGTTAAAAAGTTAAATATAAATAGATAAATTTACGATAGTTAAAAAGTTATGATGTAAGTCAAAATTAATTATTTGATCTAAACGATTTGAACTGTTATGTTTTATGTAAGGACGACGCTCTGTTTTAGAATAATACTGTGCCGACTTAATTTGTTACCCTCGTTTGTGGATTTAATTACTATTTTTCATTGGATTAACAATGAACTTAACTATTGTTTGAGACTCGATAACAATTTAATGGCTACGATGTATTAAATTAGTAAGTAAAGTTAACAAATCAAGTTTAAATAACATTTTTCTCCTTTTTATTATCATACAAATCAAGTTTTATTATTCATTGGTTTCTTTTTCTCTCTCTCTCTAGAACTTCTATTAAAATTAAGAACATATGGTATGGCACACATAAGACTGATAATCGAACCAAATTTTGCGAGTTCAAACTGAGTTTGTCGATCTCGTTTTTCTAAATGAACCTAATAAATTGTTCAAGATTGGCTCATTTAGAAAATGTGCTGAGCCTAAAACGATCTGAGCCCGAAGATCTCGACTATCTTACATAAAAACAAGCCGAATTTTGTGAGTTTGAGCCGAGCCAAAAAATTATTCAAATTCAACTTATTTAGTACATGAAGTCGAGTCATACCCGAATTAAATTTGAGTAATTCAGCTCAATTATCAACTCTAGACACACGGTAACTGATACCTAAGTATATGACGGGTTGTCAATCCAGTTGAGCTTAAGTTTTCTCAGATTCGATAGGGTTGTGATGGGCAAGATTGAGCTCATTCCACGGCAGAAGTTGACGAGTATTCCAATAGAAATCAGTCCCCATTTTTGAACAAAAAATTTCAAATATTAAATCTTTGGAGTTAGTAATAAATTTTAGAAATCAGTCCCCATCTACTCGCACATGATTAGAAATTAGATCAAATTAACTTAATTTACAATTTTAAAAGTCTAACCAAACCGAACCCAAGTTTCTTAGACCCTTAATTACCTACCAAATCTCTTGGAATTTCCAACAACTTTGACCTAGCCTTCTGTGGGTGACCAATGCAGCAAGAAAACTATAGATGAAGAACCATCAAATATTTGCATTAATTTGGACTAAAAAAAGGCAAATTTAACAACAACCACCCAAAAAAAAAAAAGAAAAAAATTCGTACCCCCACCATCAATAGTTCAACAACCATTCCAACCTTTTAAATATATATATTTTTTTCTGTACACAGGAGACCATTTGCATAATCTATACCCACATCTTTTCCAAATTCCACCTATACCCACATTTTTTTTTATGTCTAATTCAAACGTACAGATTCAATTCAAACATACATATTGCTCAGTTCTAGGAGCCGATGAGGAAAACTATGTATTTACTAAGGTGTGGCCGGTGGGCAAAGAGATTAAAATGTAGTTGATAAACTCCACAAGGCCAATAAATTACATTGCACAAATTTTAAATCGCTAATAAAAGTTTACTAGCAAGTTAAATAACAGAGAAATAATAATAAATAAATAAAATCAGATAAAAGGTTCGACAGACGTTAGCATTGTAATTTATATGTTTTGACTATAAACAAGCTTATCTAGGCAGATTAACTAGGTATGAGAGCAATGAACAAAGAAAGGCTTCTACCACCGAGGTGTTAGCCTAGTTAGCTTTAATAGAAGATGAAAATCCCACTCTCTTTCGGTGGTTATGGATTTGAAATCGTTTGGGATAATATTCCCTATGAACCAGATAATATAAGAGGGACTGAATGTCCAACTTGTCCTCAGTGATGCTGTGATGACAGGTTCGACCATCCCAGGTCAATAACTATGATTCAAACCAAACATTTTACAATAGGTGAAAATTTTAAAGTAACGCACTGGGGGTTGCTACATCTGGTCGCTCCTGACCTCCCTTCCACCTAGCAAAAAAAAAAAGGAAAGGCAACTCTTTTCCAAATGACTTGCAGAGGCAGGTTGAACATTGAAATTAGGATTGTGTAGAGCATTGGATACCAGATTTGCGGATGTAATTCATTATGACTTTTGGATTAATTATCCGTGGTTCTCATTCAATAATGAGGTTTACTGTCAATCCAACGAAAACAATAACTTAGATATTAAGCAAGCTAAGTAGAAATAGTATTAGCGTATGCAACCAAACTATCAAGGTTTGAACCATTTTGTATTTCATGCACTGAACAGTGTCTACACCCAAATATACGTGTACTGCTGAAGAAAGGTAAGGTTGGGAGGGGAAGAATCTCTACTGCCAAAATATAAGACTAAAAAGGGCAATTCAGTATACAAAACTTTCACCACTACAAGATATGCCAAGGATAAATATAAACGCAACCTTATTTACAATTTTATTGAGGATAAGGGTTCAAGTCTCTCACCTTCTCCCTCTCCCCTCCCTCCTCCCCCCAAAAAAATGAAAAATAAAATTATTTTCACGACTACTGCAATATGATATTGGGTAAAATATATTCAAAATATTTATGCATCTTTTTGTGTGTGTTCATCAAAAAAAGATGAACAGAAATCCCACATCGATTAAGACAAGAGGTTCACATTGATTGATAAATTCTCATTCACTTCTCTAATGGTTATGCCCTTTTAAATGTTGTGTTTGGACTTGGGTTTGTTGGATATTTTTGAGCCCTTGCGACTACAATATAATGTTGAATAAGTATGTTCAAAATATACACATATCCTCTTGTGTGTGTGGTCATTAAATATTGTTTCCCCGTCTTAAACGTTGATGTAACATCATAAAGGAGTAACTTTACATCTATGCCAAGTTCTGCCATATGCCAAGAAATCAAAATTGGATTGTATAATTTAAAGAGTAGTTCAAGTGGTAAAAAAAACGAGTTATAAATTCAGATATCTTTAGTTTAAATCTTGACAATTCATTGAGGTCAGGCCAGGATGAATTTATCCTTCATAAATACCTTAGTCTCAACGTTGATAACCTGCCTTTAACTAGATCGGAGAGGAGATTAGTTGAGGTACACGTAAGTTGACCCGGACATATCTTCGACTATTAAACCAAAATAATAAAAATTAGGTTGCACATCATCTTATTTAGGTCAATATGCGACTTTTTTTCCCACTTGCTGCACTTCATAAGCATTATCTTAGTCCAGTCTGATCTCACATAGTTTAACAAACTTTGATAACTTACGAATCTAAGAGATTAACAACTCAAAATATAGAAGTTGGGTGCTGACAGCTCAATCAAAGACAAGATGGTCCACTTGCATTTTATAAGAGCATTCAACTCTATCAGACAGAAATTAGCTATTAAACTACATTCCTACTAAACTAAATCAAGTGGTAGTTAATTATTCTGAAACAGGTCAATAGCTGCTGATTTAAGTATGTGAAACTAAGATATTTTCAACATTGCTATGTTTGATGACAAATGAAAAAAATACATTTCTCTCAAGGTACTCACAAACTTGCTGATCGTTGCGGTAATTGAAGAGGGTTAGATTTATGCAAGTTTATCCTCACTTCCAAAACAACTACGTCCATAACTCGAACTCATGATGTTTAAGTAACTCACAATAAACTTGACTTATTGTTGCATCAAGACCCGTTCTCTTACTAAAAATCTAAATTACAAATTGAAAATGAAATTATCTCTACATTTATAGGTACTTGGGTGAACAAGTAAACCTAGAACATTATTTTTATCCGTTTACGGGTGAAGTCTAACCTGTTCCTGGGAAGACCTTAAAATATAATACAGAAAGAAGAGTAGCTGTCACTTTTTCATGACGATTTGAAGATTGATGGTCAATGAGTTAGATCTTACTCGAAATTGCTACTAATAAAAATATGATTAGGCACTCAATAGAATGTTTATTTTGTGTCCAAGTCAATGCTTTCTCAACAGTTTCTGGTAGAATCATGCTTATATTTAGTAGTAAAATATAACAAAAAACTATCATAGGTGATACATGCCCTCAAACTCAAACAGAAGAACCAATACATATATATAGGAGCTCAAGTAATAATAGGGAAGAGCTGTAAATCAAACGTCTTAAATTCGAATCTTGATAATCCCTTGAGGCCAGAGAATAAATGATTTATCTCTCATGAATATCCTAATCCTGGCGTAGATGACTTATCTTTGACCGGATCCAAAAGAGGATTAGTCAAAGTGCACGTAAGCTAGTCTGCACACCCCTGATTGTAGAACCAAATATGTGTGTGTGGGTGTGTGTGTGTGTATTGACTTGTAAAAAACTGGACAATTTGTGCAGAAAGTGATTGTCATTGGTCTATGATGAGTTGTTCATTTGGCATTTGACCTTTCTTCATGGTAGCACTTCATAAAAGAATATACCATAGGGTTCAAGCCTTACAAAAAAAAGATGACGAATTAAGTGGTTTAATATTTCTTTTTTGTTTAGGAAAGATAATAATATGAAAAGGGTTTCAACTGGGCTGGGGCAAAGAGAGAAAGGTCAATATTGGAGCTTTTCACAGCACGGGTGCGTGGTTATTATATATATGGAGCAGATGCAGCAAGGTGCGACTGGAAGCATACCTTACTATTAAAGAAGATGCAGCAAGGTTCATTAACTATGATTGCAACAATTAGGGTCGATAGTTTTTAACACAACTTTCAAATCTGACATGAAATTGACATAAAAGTATTGCACATGCCGTGATGGGTTGACTTGACTCCTTAAACCTTATGAGTAAATTGATTGAGGCGAAATAAATTCAATACGACTTACACATGACATAAACTGTCTATACATTGTTAAATTGAATCGTTTTTAGCAGTATAAAGTTGTGTTTGATAGATGGTAATGAAGCACGATCCATAACTCAATAATGTTCATTCCAATGTTTGGCATGTAGTAATGAAAATTCATTTTTATTTCCATACAATGTCTAATCCCACTAGTATGGCAATTCTCATTCCCAAATACCATCACTTGTTGGTTGCCACCATCACTAGCAAACCACTATCACCACCACTGCCCCACATCCACCCAGAGTCCGAGTCCAAGTTGGGTCTGGAGTTGGGGGCTAGGTCCAAATCCAAGGTCTGGTTCATGTCTTGGGTCTGGGATCGGGTCCAAGTTTGGATCTATAATTAGGTCCGAGAACAGGGTCTAGAATTTGATTTAGGTTTACAGTCCAAAGTAGAGTCTAGGGTCAGAGGTTGGGGTTTGGGTCTGGGTCCAGGGTTTGGGTCAAGTCCAATTCTAGGGTCCAAGTGTTGGGTTTAGGATCTATAATTTGGGTCGAGTCAGATCAAGGATCAGATCCAAGTCCACGCCCAATGTTAGGGTCAATTCTGGGTTCAGAAAAGGTTTCAAGTCAAGGGTCGGGTCCAAATCTGTGTCCAAGTTTGTAATCTGGGTCAGGTTTGAATTCGGGTCCGAGATCTTAGTCCAAATCTAAAGTCGTGTCAACACCAGGTCGGGCCGATGTCAAGGTTGGTTTTGGGTAAGGTCCGGATCATGGGTCGAGTTCAAACCCGTGTCTAGCGTAGGAATGGGGTCCAGTGCCAAGTTCAAGGTCCAAGATCTGGTTCCGTCTGAGCCTGAGTCTGAGTCTGAGGTCAGGTCAAGGTGGGAGCCAAGGTCGAATCCAGATCTAGGTCCAAGGTCAGGGTCTAAGGTTAGATCTAGAGATTAAAAGGTTAGGGCATCAAAACATAGTTATACAGACAGGGTCTGTGAATCCGCCACGTATAACTATAGAGTAATATCAGGTTTATAATCAGATAAATTGGTGAGTTCGAAGGGTTAAAATAAGCAGAAAAATGAACATTTTTTTTGTTTGAACAGGCACATTATTGTGACCTCTGCAAATTTTAAGTTTAAATATGGTGAAAGGAGGGAGGGTTCCCTTCCATAACCCTTAACTGACACTGTCTTATTCCCATCCGCTAAATAGAGAATGAACCCAAGCCAAAAATAATACCATTGACAAAACCTATCACTAATCTGGCTAACATATTTATATCCTTTACTCAACCATGCATGCTTCTAGTTGTCAAAACCATAACTGTTACGCCCCCGCACATCGGAAGTTTGCACAAGGATCCTAGACATATATATAAGAACAATGACAACTCTTTGGCTAGCCCTTTTGGATGAGTTCCAATGGACACAGCAAATTGCCAAATTTTTTGGGAGGATATTCCCTCATATCACGTCAATATAGCACAACAAATCAGCAGGAATAAAAAACGAAAGCCTATATGATACAACAAAAAAAAAAAGGTAATGAAATTTATATATGGTCCTTTGCTCCATGTTTGAGAAAACCTTACAGTGAAAACCATCTGCTTTTATCTGCTCCATTCAAAGTCAGCACCAGATCTATGATTAGCATTTGTCATACGGCTTGTATCTTCAGGCTTTATGGAGTTTGCGAAGGTATTCCAACCTAAAAGGTAAGGCACAATAAACTGCACAAATAACAAGTCAATATACAAGAGTCAAAAACAAATGTAGCCAATTATAGCTGGTAGATAGATACCTAAATCAGGCTATGAACCTATCATGACAATGAATGTTTCATTGCTTTGACAAAGAATCCCTTTACTACTTGTGAAAGATACAACCTCATTATCCAAAATCAGTTCAATAGTTTGATGTGGTAACACAAGATAAAAGATAAAACAAGAAAGATGTACGGAGAGAAGTATCTTACATTAAATGCAGACATGAGAACTGTGTACTCGGCTTTGGTAATAGGGATATAAATGCTCTCATCCACATTAATGAGCTTGTTTTGAACACCTTCAAATTATACGACAATAAAACAGCAACAGACAAATTATTAGGACATAGAAACTGAGCACTCTAAAAATATAACTGCCAAGGTCTATACGGTAAAGAAGATTACTGAGATTAAAGAAGTGACCAGAGCCATCCGGAAGGGGCTCTACCTTCAACACCTTCCTTACTTTGCCTTCATCACTGCAAAATACAACACACTTGACATTTTGAATGACAATTCAAGCATAGAGAACTAACTTGTCACATTGATGTCAACAATAATTAATGCTGCAGTAATGAGCTGCATGAGCATGACAATGACATACAAGACACATCAATCCATGCATATTTTCGCCTGGAAACTTAATGATAGGGCCATACTAATAAGGCACACCCTGAACACTCGATAGTGCGACTTTCAATTAGATGCGGTTTGTAAGCAAATAGCTATGAAATCCACTTGATTTTAACATTTATATATTCCTGTGACACTCAGACTTCATGACCCCATCAGGGATTGTGCTATTGAACCATTCTAGAGATTGAATTGCAATTTCAATTATGGATAACACAAAAAAGACCAAAGGAAAGAAATGACTAAGACAATTATAATTGGCCAACAACATGAAGTTTGCCTGCACTGAACTGTATCAAGGGCAAAGACCCCACCAATAATGCGTCTCAAATGGATACAATAACCATGCACAAAAATTACACAATCACTATATCTTGGCTACATCGAGTTTCTCAACCAGTAATCCTGCCAAAGCTTCAATACCTGGAACCAATCCCATCAAGCGGATGACACATTTTCCACCACTATATCAGCTCTGCCCTTCGAATTTAACAAACAGTGGGGAATAGGCTATGAAGAATTTTTAGCACACCTATGTGAGACTTTTTCCTGCTACTGAAAGATTTACACATTTAATGAAACAAGCAAAAATCCCAACTCTCTAACCATTGTTGTTCATTGAAAGGATACATCATTCTTATAAAATTCCAATTTTAACTCCACATGCATATAATTGATTCATAAACTCTTGAAAGTTTTCGGAAGAAGCCAACTCACGAAATAAAATAAAGCCACTTGAAGATGGAGATTGTTTCCATAAAAGTGCATTGTCAAAGCAACAATTAGTCAAGAAAACATGTGTTGTGATTTCTCCAAAATTGTAAGGATCTCAATTTCCCACAGAAAGCTGCTCATTCAAAATTTCAAAATGAAACAAAATTTTCCACTTGAACTTCAAGAACCAAAGAGATGTTACCTTCTCCCTTTAAAAGGGTCATGAAAAAATTCGCATGAATCCCTTGCACCAAGGCTAATCAGAGTCCCCATTTCTGTCACTGACAAAGAAAATACCTGAAAAAAGGAAATATTAAACAGAATATGACATTTTGTAAATTCATTTACACAATCAAAGCTAAAAAAATGCACTCCAAACTCAACATTACATTGCGCCAAACTCCCAGAAAGAATTGAAATTGCTTCACTTCCTCATAGAAAGAACAATTTTTTCCCCAAACAACTAATTTGGGTACCCCTTTCCTACGTGAACCCAAAGTTATAACACCTAATTGCAACACCCACACTCACACACTTCCAGAATCAATGGAAGCAAATTTCACCTGTTTTCTGCTCCAATCATACTGCCGCATAGCAGCCGCAGGAGCAAACTGAAGCAACACAAAGCCTTCCTTTGACAGCTTGAACGCTCCGGACTATCACAATACAACCACCTCATCATACAAAATAAACAACAAAAGCAAATCATATACTCATACCACAGAACACTTCAAAATACTACCATATCAAAAATTCAGGAGTAAAATCAACGAAAACATACATTTAAAGGCGAGAACTCAGGAGACCGAGGCTCCACGGTAAGAGCAGCTTTCCCTTTGTATATTGAGTGTCCCACAAAAACCTTGGGCGGCAAAACCCCATCTACACAAACTCATCAACCAATAAACCGTAACTCAAACCCATTTTAGGTTTTCAAGATAATGAAAAACAAAAACCCAGACAGAAATTCCACAGCCACATCCAAACCCATTTCATATCAAACTTCAATTTAATCCGCCTATGTTTGGATTCCCATAAAATGAATAAAGTGGAAAATAACCTGGTTGAGGAACGAAAGTAGAGTCGTTGGAGGACAACCTCTGCTGTTGAGTTTCGTAGTAATCAGAGTGGCGGCATTCTAAAGAGAGGTTCTTTCCGCTAGGGACTTCGGAGGTAAAGACAGAAAAAGAGGTGTTGGGGTGGAAATAAATGGTGGGTGTGAAGCAATTTCGAGAAGAGAGAGAGTGGTATTGCTGCGAAAAGAGCTTAGGGCTTTGAATGTTGAAACTCACCCTAGCTGGGGATGGAGATAAAGAGAGGTTTAACATTCCTTCGGTTTATGGTCTTCCACCTGTGGTATTTCGAATCCTTCACTCTGAAAATTTTCCACCTTGAGCTTCGCAGTAATGGAGGATGGAGGATGGAGAAGCTACCCAGTAGTGAGTACTGATAGGGTTTTTGAAGGGGACAGGCACAGCTCTCAGGCTTCGTGATATGAACCGTGGTTTATGGTATATTATGTTTGAACCGGGTTCATGGACATTTTTTATTGTATGAAGTTTTTAGGTTAAATTTCACACGGATCCCCTAACATCTAATATAATTTCACAAACACCCACTCACATTTCATAAATTACAGTGAGACCCCAACCATGGTTGGTGTTAGAGATTTCAACAAAAGGACCATTTTACCCTTCATTAAAATTACCAGTCTAAGATATAAATTTGGATTAATATCGTTCAAAAGAGTTTGAATCAGTTTACGTGTACATCAATTAATCATTTTTTAATCTGATCAAAAACAAATTATCGACTCATGAATTAGGATATTCATAAATGATAAATTTTTTATTTGACCAATCTAAACTTTTACCCAATAAGTGAAATTGAATTCTTTCCTTTAGAAAATAAAAGATAAAATTTAGAGCACTTCTACGACCCCTGCTCTATCTTAATCTCGTTACACAAACTGCCACCAATACCCCTATATTATCCTAACAACCACCACCACCTCCACCTCCCCCTCCTCCCCTGCCTCTCCCTCATGTTCAAACTCCCATACACAAACATTGTCTTACCACCATGGAAACGTAACTATAATGAAGACAGAAATATCAACAAATCTAAAACACAAAGGATTGTTATTGTTATAACTTCTAGATGTTGGGGGGGTCTTACTATCATTTCTATGAACATAGATAAACACATATTAAAGCAATCTACTGAAAAATAGCCATCCTGCTTGTCTCTTTTTTATCCACACGACAGGCGTAAAGGCTTTTCATTTCCTTCCCTATCCAACTCTCTCTCTGGTTTGCTTGCTCTGAACTATCATTTCATGTGAAATGTCAGCAATTTGTTCATCATTTCGAGCTATGGCCCCTCAGTGGAAGCTTAATAATTGTAAAAACTTTCGTTTCTGGATTCTACTACATTCAAAGAGAAAGATTAGCTTCCCCCCTTCCCCTATTTCTTCTTCATTCCAAGATGATGATTTCGTCTCACCTCCCAAACAATCCCAGGCAAATCTCTCTCTCTCTCTCTCTCTCTCTCTCTGCAAGGTTTTAGCAAATTGAGCACTTGTTCAAATTTCACAGAAATTGGGTTTTAAATTTCTGGGGTTTTGTGTTTGAAGTTGAAATAACTTGTCTTGCAGTTGGGTTATGATCCTTCGGAGGAACTATTTGGACTTGCCGTTGATCCACAACCAAGGTCTGAGCTCTTCTTTCCGTCTGCTATGTTGCCATTCCTGCTCTTTCTCTTTATGTGTGTGTCTGTGTGTTGGTGCGCAAGCTTACACATTTGTATGTATTTACGTGTTTGAAAGTGAATAACGCAAGTTAAGTATTTACATTAGAATATAAATGTAAGCATTTGATGTGCCTCTAGATTAACCATCCACTGTATCATCATCATAATGATGTTATAATCGCGCAGTTTATGAGATTTAATTCACAATGCTTCCTGATTCTAACTTCAAGTTGAACTAAATACCTTCTTTTGTGATAGTGATGCTTCCAATGTATGAGATATCTTTTTTGTTATTTTGATTTCAGAAAGATTACACCTGGTGCTTCCAGACAAAGATCCTGGTTTGGTCCCACTGGCCAGTATATCAGAGAGTTGCCTTGTCCAAGTTGCAGGGGAAGAGGTTATACTCCGTGTACAGAATGCGGGATAGAGAGATCTAGAGTAGATTGTCCACGGTGCAATGGGAAGGTAAACATTATTCCGGAGTTGTGCACATCACATTTTTTTTTTTTCTCAAAAGGTTTCCACACATCATATGTTAAAATCAACTAAAAAGATGAGTATCTTGTCATCTGCACTTTATTATTTCTTGTATAATGTGTGAGTCTCATCCAAAGTTAAAAAATGAGTGAATAATAGATATGTTGTACTTAGTGAACGCTTAGGATGATTTTGGAGTTTCATTGGCCATGTGCTCTATATTTCCTTAGCCTTACATGTGGTTCTGAGTTCCCTAGTGTAACAGGGGATAGAGACTTGTCATCGGTGCTTGGGAGAATGTGTCATATGGGAAGAGTCAATTGATGAACAGCCATGGGAGAAAGCCCGCTCAGTGTAACTGCTTCACATCCTGCTTTTGATTTTTATATGATAATCAGTGTATTTCAAGTGTTTACCTTTTTCTATTCATCTGATTCCCACAATTTCAGTTCTCCACTGAAAGTAAAGGAAGATGATGAAGTGGACAATTTAGAGATAAAGCTGGATAAGAGGAGAAAGTCAAAGCGGGTATACCAATCTCCAACTCCTGAAGTTGGTTTAAAGATCAGCAGATCATTAAAAGTTAGTCATTTTTTCCTTAAATCCGTATCGTACTTTATGCTAAGTATTCCTGTATTCTTCCTGTTTTGTATGTTATCTCTTTACCTTTTGCTCTTGTTGTTGTGAGAGAGGGGGGCATGTTTCTCTGTTATTACTTCTCTTTGATGTTTTCCAGCTTACTGATGGTTGCTGAACAGCGTTTTCTTTTTATATTTTTCCCCTGGCCACTTCTTCATTTGTGAATGTGTATTAGGGAGTCCATTGTTAGCATGGAGAACCCTTATTTTCCTTGGCTATCAACTTAGCACTCCAATAACAGGGCATTCAATTTCTCACTTTGCAAAAATTCTGTCATTCTAATTTAGAAGAGGATGTTAAATTTTTTCTGTCTTCGTTTCTCCCTTATGAAATTATCTAATTTCAGATATCTACTTGGAGTTTTTGCTGATGTCTAGGTTTTCCAGTTTGCTGGTGCATCCACTTTTTCCTTGGGTGAAGATCGTTTTATAAACTGATATAGTATGACAAATTGACCACAACATGAATTTAATCTTCTTTGTTTAGTTGGATGATTGCAGAGCCTCAATGCCAAAACTGGACTATTTAGTAAGAGAATGAAGATTATCCATCGCGATCCTATGCTGCATGCTCAAAGAGTGGCTGCAATCAAGGTCTGACATTTGCAGAATTTTTTGTGACTTTTACATTCCCTATGTAACTCAAAAAACTTTATGATTCAACAAAACCTTCTAATCTTTTAATTTGTTACCTATCTTGATGGTTTACAACAGGGCCACACTTGTCTATTTCTATGGTTCCATTTCTTATTCTTTTATATTAATTCCAATCATAAATAAGCATGCAGTTATGTGTAATAGTACTGAATTGTTATGCAATACCAAGAGAATGCCCTCAAGCATACACATTACTCTATTTGTACATGTTACACAACTTAATGTCAAACAAAAACGCGTTACCTGCATCTCTCCACCATAACCCGTAACAGGAAGGTTCTCATTCAAGATTTTTATTTCATGTAGAAGACGAAAGGGACTGCTGCTGCCAGGAAGCATGCTTCTGAAGCTATGAAAACTTTCTTCCGTGATCCAGAAAATCGTCTCAAAAGAAGCATTGCCATGAAAGGTCTACTAATTTGAATTGATGTTGCACTCGATAACTGCACTTAGTGTTAGATTTCCTTCTCTTTTGATCTGTTGGGTTATTCACTTAACATGCAATCTTCTATTGGGTCATTGCTGTGCCTTAATGTTGATTATATGGTTTTGAGTCATACTAGAATGGCACCCGCTCATATGCTGCTAATGTGTTCTGATTTGACGTATATTCTGTATGCAGTCTCTCAAAAATGCCTTAACCTTTACTGCGAGATGTGACATCAAGTTCTCATTCTCATGCAGGAGTGCAGTTTTATTGCAGAAACTGTGGGCGAGAAGGGCATAGGAGGCACTACTGCCCTGAACTTCAGAATAATCTAACAGATAGACGGTTCAGATGCCGGTTATGTGGGGAAAGAGGGCATAACAGTAGAACCTGCTGGAAGTCAAAATCAAATGAATTGAAGAGTAAGGCCCAAAGGTATCACCATTGTAGGATATGCGGACAAAGTGGGCATAACCGCAGGACTTGCCTCCAGGCCACGGGAGCAGAGTCTGGTGTTATTGAAACAAGCTCAGGTTCTGGAAAAATGACTTACACCTGCCGGTTGTGCCTGGAGAAAGGGCACAATACCAGGACATGTCCAAGTAGAAATAGATAACCTGTTGAACTAGACTCACCTTTGGGACTAGATCCTGGAGAAAAACTTGTACTATACATTTGGCCTCTTCTTATTTATAACAGTGGCATTCTTCCTTCCATTATCTTTGTTCTCGTGGATGTTCTGTGTATCACTGGTGACATACTGGATTAGTTCCGTTTGTTAAGCCTATAAGAGTGGAAGAATGGAAGGTACCCACGCCAGCATTTCACTTTAGGGTGTGGGCACAAATATGAATAAAAAAAATTCAGTGAAATCCCAGGGGAATTTCAAGTGGTAATATGGACCTATTATAAACTTAGACGTAGTTTGAATCTTGACAATCTTTTGGGCCGATAAAATTGATCAATAAAGATAAAGAGAGTAAAAAAGAAAAAGAGAGAAATATAATAAGAGTAAAGCAAATTTGTAATACACATTAAATTTAGAAATTCACAAAGTAAGTCTTTTATAGTAGGACAATATAAAAAAAATGTTTAAACTATCCTTAGTATTAAATATTCTAACCCCTTTTCTCAAATTCATGATGTGACAGAAAACATTAATAGTTTGTCAAGATGAATTATTTCATTTACCATGATAAAATTGATCAACAAAGATAAAGAGAGTAAAGATAAAAAAAAAAAAGAGAGAGAGAAAATATAATTAGATTAAAGCAAGTCTGTAATACACATTAAACCTAGAAATACACAAAGTAAGTTAGTTTATGAGAGGTTTATTATTTTTTAATACACTAGTCTCGTTTGAATGGTCTGTTTTTGACTGGATCAGAGAAATGATTAATCGAGGTACACGTAAACTAACCCAGATATTTTTGACTGTTGAAAAAAAAAAAAATTTTAGTGATTGATAAAAACTATTAAAGATTTAGACATATTTTTAAACACAAATATAAGAAGTTAATAATCAAAAATAAAATACTAGAAAAAAATATATTTAACATTATTTAGTCTTACTAAGATATGGAACAAAAAGAAAAAGACACAATATTCATGTCATAATGCATTCAACTCAATCATCTATCCATATAATGCTTGATCTCATATCCTGTCTCGAAAATTATCTATTTATGTGTAAAATTTTGCAATAATTTCTTATTGATGTACATGGTCAAAAAGCCCACCAATAAATCATCTATTATATTAAAATCATATATTTTTATAGTATACACAATCGAAAAAATTCCCAAATTTAAAAAGCAATACTAATCCAAATGTCCATTTAAATTCGATACATAATTCATGTATTTTTTACTAGTTAAAACATAAGAATAAAAGATATAATAATACTTCCCAAGGCACCAGAATGCAAGGGTCAAAGAAAAGATTAAAAAATATGTGTAAAATTATCATATGAGCATGTTTAGTAGGCAAGAGAGAGAGGGTACCGGATCACACTGGCCTATGAGTGGCTCCGCCACCGCCCCGGGAGGTAGGGAAGGGGGTTTTAGACCATGTCACTCTTCCAACACCGCACTGTCAAGTTAAATTTTCGGGTAATTATCATTCACACTCCTCTATTATATAAAACATCACTGACATTCTCTCTTAGATTAATTATGTTAATCAGAATATAATTTTATTAAATTATTCATGATATATTTTAGAATAACTTTATCCACTCGCCGCCCTTCAGATAGGTATATTTTCGATGAGACCCTTCTGTGTTTATGAATTATTTTATGTATTAAAATTTGGAATAATTAAAATTCGATTCGAGCTAATTAAAATTTATTTTTTATATATTAAAATTTGAGTCGATTAAAAATTATATTTTTTTATGTATTAAAATTTGAATTGATTAAAATTCGATTCAAGCAAAAAAATAAAATTTAATCATCTCGAATCGAATTTTAATATGTAAAAACATAAATTTTAATTAGCTTGAATTTTAATCAAATTTTATATAGAAAAATTATTTAGAATTTATGTAGAGGCAATTCTGATATGTTAGAGGAATTTTTTTGTTAAAAACGATGATTTAACGGCAAGAGTGTAAAAGTAGAAAATGGTGTCAATAATGTTTTAAATAATAGAGAAAATCTCATTGAAGATATGATTATTTAAAAGGGGGCGTAGATGATAATTACCCTAAATTTTATTGTTTCCTTTCATACAGGGGGCTAGAACTCTAGAACTATAGATTTACGTTTCATTTCTGATTCAATTACTATAATAAAAATTACTAATTAAGAAAACATCAAGAAAATGTATCACCCAACAACCCAAAAACTTGTGAATATCAAAATTTTCCAACTAATTTAGAACATTCACACCTTTGAAACTACCAAAGATTTTGCAGATTCTTTAAATTATCTAATAGGGAAATTATAAGAATCAATCATAATGTCTTTGCCTTAAAAAAAATTATTCACCCAAAAATATAAAATTTTGATTTTAAGAAGAAATTGAACCATTTTGGGGAAGTAAAAATATTTTGCTTTTCATTTGTTTTATAATCAAGAAAGAGTAATGTTACACAACTCAACTTTGGCATCCCAAATGACAATCCAAATCAATAAGGATTATTGGATCAGTGAGTTATATTTAAAAAAATTATGGCACCATTGATCCAATGATCCCTGTTCATTTGGGATACCATTTAGGATCTAAATTTCAGTTGCATAGTATTTTCCATCAAGTAAACAAATGGAAAGAAAAATAAATGTATTTCCCAAAATTTGTCTAATTTTAAGGTAACAATGTAAATCTCTTTATATAAGAGATGATATCCTTTCTTCCATTAGTACACCATATCATTACTCGCAATTCCTACACAGAATTCAACAATGGCTAACATCCCCTCTCTTGGGTCTTCTTTGGTTTTCTTAGTTGTTTTCTTTGCCACTTTGAGTGCAGTTTGTGATGCTGATGATGAAGAAAGAAAGGTAAGCCATTCTTAATTGTTTTACTATTTTATGATAGTCATGGATCATTGGTAATGCGAGAAGTAGAGGAAGACCTAAAATAATTGTGAACGTATTGGTAAAAAATGATATAAGCATATGACTCTTGATAGAGCGCAATGGAAAAACATGATTTATGTAGTCAATTCTAAATAGTTGGAATCAATGTTTTGTTGAGTTGAGTACGATAGTTACAAAAAATATAGGCGTAATATGTTATGGATAGACTAACATATAGAATTACTCCAATAATATAGGTATCAATCTTCTCTTACAATTGAATTACTCCAAGTTGTCACTAGGCTAAAGCCCTAGGTGGTATTGACATAGATGTGATTTTTCAGTTTGTGGTCACTGCAGAATTACTGGTTTGACAAGACACTGATCATGAACCCATATAGGTTAATTCAATTGTCTAACAAAAGACGAGACATAAATCTGTATATTTTGAGTTCTATTTTATTAGATTGTGTGAAATCGGATTTAACAAATGCATGAGGCTTGCAGATTATCGTGAGCATGCAAAGTTTACATCATAAGGTGCTTTCATGGTCGCTAATAGTTTGATGATATTGCAGATTCACATAGTATATATGGGAGCTCTCCCTGAAGGAGAATATTCACTATCATCTCAGCACTTCAGTATGCTCCAAGAAGTTGTTAATGGCAGGTAACAAACACCTTCTAACTCCCAAAAAACCATTAATCACAACAACGCTCTTTTCATCATACTCTCTCTCTCGCTCCAGTTTTTTGTTGCAATCTTTGGTTAGAAGCTACACTAGGAGTTTCAATGCATTTGCTGCATATCTCACTGATCAAGAGCTGCAAAAGTTGGCTAGTGAGTATCATGTACATTCAAAGCAATTATAATCTTAGTTTTTTGTGATTTATAGGATCATAAACATGTTTTTTGAACAATAATGTGCAGGTTTTGATGGTGTGGTGTCAGTTTTCCCAAGCAAAACTCTTCATCCTCAAACAACAAGATCTTGGGACTTCATGGGTTTCTCTGAGAATGTCCATCGAAATCCTACCATCGAGAGTAATGTCATAGTTGGGGTTATCGACACCGGAATTTGGCCTGAATCGGAGAGTTTCAACAGTGAAGGCTTTGGTCCTCCACCCAAGAAATGGAAGGGAAAATGTAAAGGCGGCCAAAATTTCACTTGCAACAAGTAATCTTTCTTCTCTTATTTTATCACTCATGTAAACTCGTCAAGTTCAGAAATGAATCGAACTCGATTCAATTTTGAGTCTCATTTAATAAACGAGTTGACCCTAAGCAATGCCTTATTTAAGTAGCCAATCAAAGTTAACTAGAGCCTGAGTTCAATTTTGAACAAAAAACTGATTAGCCATGCTTGAATAGAATGTTTAATAATCATCACGATCCTAAACCAGTTTTGAACAATTTTTGCAATCGAAGGAGCAGTGCCCAAACAGCCTGGTGCTTGGCTTGACTCGGTTCATTTGTACCTCTACATATAGTTACGGTAACATTAGTTTTGCTATAGAATTATGTATAAATTAGGAGTTCTCTGGCCGCTAAAAGTACAAGAAATAAGTGTATTATGGCTTTTTATAGCGCATTTTCAATAACAGTTGCAGTTATTTTTGTCACTAATGTGCATGCGTTAGCGACGACTTCCGTGTCCTGACCAAAGATTTGATCTTTTGTAGTGATTTTTCATTGATCCTTTACTTACGGTGGCGACCTTGTGGTGATATTGTTTCACCACCAAAAGAGTTGGTGGTGACTTTGAGAATATTAGTGATGACTTTTTGCGCCACTAAAAGTCTTGTTTCATGTTGTTGTATACATTATTGTGCTTATTTTGCAGCAAAATCATCGGAGCTCGGTATTACACCTCCGATGTCTCGGCCAGGGACATTATGGGCCATGGAACCCATACTGCCTCAATAGCAGCCGGAAACCTCGTAAAACAAGCCAGTTTTTATGGACTCGCACAAGGAACTGCAAGAGGAGGGGTACCCTCAGCCAGAATAGCTGCATATAAAGTTTGCCACCCTGACATTGGTTGTAGAGAGACTGACATACTAGCAGCTTTTGATGATGCAATAGCCGATGGAGTCGACATTATTACAGTTTCATTAGGAGTACAATTTGTTACAGATTTGACCTATGATAGCATTGCAATCGGAGCGTTTCACGCGATGGAGAGAGGTATACTCACTACTCATTCTGCCGGTAATGCCTTTCATGCGGGGACAGTGGTCAGTGTGGCGCCATGGATGCTCACTGTCGCAGCAAGCAGTACAGATCGTCAAATCATTGACAAAGTTGTTCTTGGGGATGGAAGAACACTTGTTGTAAGTACTAATTCCACTAAACTGCTAAATAAATGATAGACATGAAGCCAACTAGATGATATGAACCACACTACGCACAACTTATACATGACACAAACTCAAAAATGACAGAATTATAAATGAATCGAATATGGACTAAACCTATTCTCACGTACAACACAATTTCCTAGTCAGTACTAGTGGCTCTTACCTCCACTCATTTTTGCAGTCTTAGTTTCAAATCATATAGCCTAATGTCTGAGCATGTTATATGAACTTCATTTCGACATAATATCGAGTAATTTGAAGTTTCTCAGCCTGTTTTCTCATTTGCTTTCTATGGAAATATTGGAACAGGGTAATGCAGTTAATCAATTCAAGGTGAATGGTACAAAACACCCTCTGATATATGGAAGTGATGTTACAAAAACATGTGATGAATTCAGTGCTCAGTAAGTCCCTACTCTCCAAGCTATTTTTGAACTCTCTTTGAAACAAGAAGTCGAAACCATGAAGCATTGTTGTTATTTTTTCAGATTGTGCTCTGAAGGGTGTTTAGACAGTGGATTAGTGAAAGGAAAGATTGTATTATGCAATGATGCTAAGGGTATAAAAGAAGTTCATAGAGCTGGTGCCTTTGGAGCAATTGCACAAAGTGGAGAACTAACAGATGTTTCTATTATTGTCCCCTTGCCTGCATCGGTTTTAAGTGCCAAAGACATTGATCTGGTCCAAAGATACATGAATTCCTCAAAGTAAGGATTCAAGTAGAAACTCGGGTTTTCGTTGGAATTTATACATTTCTAGCATTGAAAATTTTCAATTTTATGTGTTCTTCTTCTATAGAATGCCTAGAGCAAGAATATCTCGAAGTGAGCCAGTACGCAATTTTAGTGCTCCTTTTGTTCCTTCTTTTTCTTCAAGAGGACCAAATACAATCATACCAGAGATTTTGAAGGTACCTTGATATAATTCATAAGGTCATCTGTCCCATTGCTAGCTACCATATTTGTTTCCTGTAATTAAGTGTTTCATGGGACTTCATGGGACTGCTTAATTATGATTACAGCCAGATATAGCTGCCCCGGGTGTTGAAATCTTGGCTGCATATTCACCGGCTGCTTCACCATCTGAAGACCCCCTCGATAAGAGATCTATCAAATACAACATATTATCCGGGACATCCATGTCATGCCCCCATGCTGCTGGTGCAGCAGCATATGTAAAATCTCTGCACCCCGAGTGGTCGCCTTCAGTCATCAAATCTGCTCTTATGACGACAGGTAACGCTTGATACAAATTTTAAACGTTTACAATCCTTTCCTTTAGAGTTGTTATTAATATCAGGCTCAAAGCCCAAAATTAATCCACTGTCTGAGGAATCAGTTACATTAGAGCCAAAGGCAATGAATGACGAAATTTAATTACTTGTGTTTATAGCCTGGCGAATGAATGCAACCAAAAATCCAGATGCTGAGTTCGCGTATGGAGCTGGGCATATAGATCCTGTAAAAGCTTCAAAACCTGGACTTGTCTATGAATCCATGAAAGAAGACTACGTCAAAATGCTGTGCAACATGAAATACGATGAATCGAAGCTTAGAAAAATATATGGAGACAACACTATCTGCCCAAAGGGGACTAAAGGGGCACCAAAGGATCTCAATTACCCTTCAATGGCTGTTCGTGTTGCAGGAGCGACGCCTTTCACTGTTCAATTTCCGAGAACAGTCACAAATGTTGGACTTGCAAACTCAACATACAAAGCAACAATCATCAAGAATTCTCATTTGAGGGTCATTGTCAAGCCTAGCATTATTTCCTTCAAATCATTGAATGAGAAGAAATCGTTTGTTGTGTTTGTCAATGGGAAGGTATCGGATTCACTGGAATCTGCTGCACTGGTTTGGTCTGATGGCACTCATAGTGTACGAAGTCCGATTGTAGTGTTCACAGATATATTTTCTGGTGTTTGATTAGATCCTCATTTTCCTATGAACATCTACTTCTTCTATGTCTGTCTGTAATATAAGCAAGCAATGTCAAAAACAAATTTATACAAATTCTGCTTCTTTCAGCATTACACATGATCATACAATTGATCAGCATCTTATATTTTAGTACTAGTGGACCTTTCGACAATTCACGCTTTTCAATAAAAAAAGTGTATTTATAAAAATTATGGTAATTTGAGAAATAAGTTTAAAATTATAATAGGAGGAATTGAGTTTGAAAATAAGACAAAAGAGTATGAGGAAAAGTTGCAAAAATAAAAAGGAATGTCAGAGAATCTAATAATATATACAATAAGTAAATGACAAAATGAAAATATGCAACCACACAGGATGGTGAACGAGTGGTAAGCAATATCCGTTTAGAATCATTTTTGATTTCCATGTGATTATTAGGATTAGATTCACGAGAGCAACACACAGAATTTGCTTTGGTGCTTGGCTTTGGTGGTGCTGTGGTAACAGACTGTCTTTCCGAATTTATAGGCATGGTTCAAATCAAACATTCTACAGTGGAAACTCACGTAGTGACACCTAAAACAGATTACTACATACTAGTCGCTTCTCCCTTTTTTAAATATCAAAAATAAAAATATGCAATTTTTTCAAATTCAAACATTGATTTGTTTGAATCTTTTAAAAATAAAAGCACTTTTATTTTTTCGATCATTTCAAAATGTAATTTTAATTCTTCATTATTCCTCAATAGAATTACCAGCTTTGCAGCCCATTGATATTCTTTTATGGCCACTGACGGGTACATTGCTTTCAAATGGATGGAACACTACAGTCCCTCCAAGCATCAAAAGGAATTAAAAATAGCATATTCTTGCTTGTTCATTTTCTTATTTGATTCCAAAGTAGCCACGCAGTTGGAAAACGCATCTTCATACCTCGTCCTTTTTGCCCGCATCAAACATTTGACTTCTCATTTCACCCTTAAAATCAATGTTTTATTAAAATGGTTTCGAAATTTATGTGAAATTTTTAATGTTGAACAATATGGAAGTTGAGCATGGTAAATAATTCAAAAAAAAAAAAAAAATTGAAGAGCTCGAAATTTTCTACCATGGTAAGGGTGGTTAAATGTCTAAGAAGCCAAACAAATAGACTAAAAGTCAAATTCAAATACTGAGTTTATAAATTTAAATTAATATGAAAGTCAATCGTTCAATCTCTTTATTAAATTAGCGTATACCATTAATCCACCGCCACTTTTTCCCCAAAGAAAAAAAAGATGAATTTTTTTTGGGAATAAGAAACATAGGCCAAAAGACCATAATTTCCATATGATATGATATTCCTTATTTTCCCTAATCTATTTATTTATTTCTCTTTTGAGAAAAAAAATGGTAAAAAAAAAATAATTAATTAAGGCTACCTAGCATTTATAATTTAAAAGTTGAAAGATACTTTACACCCCTAAAAAATTTTAAATTCTCAATTTTTACTCTAAAAGATACATTGTGCCTTCAATTAGATAGAAAGATTGCAATGTAATCCAAAGTTAAATATTTGTTGCCTTTTTTTTTTTTTTTTTTATAAATGTTTTGGTTGTCTTTGTCATGTCATCTTATTTCTATACATCATTGTTTGCATAGTAGTCAATTTAAAGTTTCTTAATAAAAAAATTTTATTCAATTTACATAAATCAGAGCACGTTGCTATTTTTTTTTTTTTGTTTGATTGAGGGTGTAATATAATAATTTCAATTATTTTAGATGTAAATTAAAATACAAAGATCTTTTAGGGTGCAAAGTGTCATTTGTCCTAATTTAAATATAAATTTTATTTTATAGTTGTTATTGCGATTTTCCGGACTTTGACTGTTCGACTTCGACCCAACTAAAAAGTTATCTGTTGCCTTCATTGCAAAAAAATCAACGGCCAGGAAAATCGAACCTCTCTTCATCACAAGATCGACGGTCTAGATCGCTCTTTGAATTTTACACAATCCACACAAAACATCACAACAAAGGGGAGCTACAGAGCTAAATCCAAAACCCTCCCTCCCTCTCTCTCTCTCCAAAGCGTACACCGTCTCTCTCTAATTTCCGGCGGAAGAAGAAGAGATGGGCAAGGGTCCAGGTCTTTACTCCGACATCGGCAAGAAAGCTAGAGGTATCAGATCGTTATTCAATTTGTTGTATATGTGTGTGTGTGTGTGTGTGTGTGGGAGTACTTGTTTACATTGATTTATTGAAGTGGATCTATTGTTGTTTCAGATCTTCTCTACAAGGACTACCAATCCGATCATAAGTTCACCGTCACCACATACACTTCCAATGGAATGGTCAGTCTCGGTCTCAGTCTCTCTCTCTCTCTCTGAGTACACACACACACACACACACACACACACACACATATTGGACAAATTTGTCTTAATTGATATATAGAAAAGTTTGATTGCTTTTCATTCAAATAGAACAGCAACAAATCTAACATGTGTACAGCCCTTTGATTGAAAAAAAGTCATCAAATAGGGATCTAACACCAAACTACCTTGTAAAAATCAACTCATGCCTCACTTACCATATGTAGATCAGCATTACCTAGGATCCAAAATCCATCAAAGAAAAAAAAAATATTGAAGAATTGCAGACCACATGAGGATTATGTAAACAACAAATATAGTCGATAAATTTTTAATCACACAACACATAAATACCAACAACCAACCAAACACTAAAACAATAATGAATCGCAACAAAGTAGAAAATGAAATAATCTCGCTTTCCAGAATGAAAAGACCTTCAGTTGTTGGCCAATTCTTCTAAGTGTAGCTTTCTCTTTATCTTAACCTGCAAAAGGTGTATGCACAGCGATAAAGTGAGAGAGAACATTATAATATTGGTGTAGATATAGCAGGGGAAAAATGAATGCCCCATAATCACAACCTTAGCATCACATGCTGTGCAGACGCACAGATGCCGACATTTTAAGGTTCTGCATGCATTCAAGAGACAATTACTTAACACCATTGAGATGTGGGCTGAACTATTAGAATATTTCTTCTTTCTTGAACAGAATAAGATTGTGTAATTTTGTTCATTTGGTGGAACTTTTATTTATGATTCTCATATTTTAAATATTGCGAACAACAGGTATGGTTCTAAAAAGAATGATACATTGGGCAAACATTTATAACCTCCAGCACTTACATTCAGCCAAGCCAAAGACAACTTTATCATGCACCAATGCATGATACATATATGTGTGTATATGTATTATGTATGCACTATATTGAGATGTGTGATTGTGTGAATGTGAATTACAGATTTGTGTGTATCAAAATTTCATTTTCACTTGGTTGGTGAAGCTAGAGTGTTTGTTTCTTACTCTCATTTTGCTTGCTGAGAATATAAGGGAAAATGAAGAGAATTGCATTTTGAGTCTCGTGTTTTTTGGCGATTTGATTTCTTAGCACTTGGATTGATTCATGGATCTGGACTTTTTTGTTCAGTAAGCAAACTATTCTATTTTGTGTGTCGGTGCTTAATCTCAAATGTATTGTTCACGTTAACTAATTTTGAGGTTATAATACAATGTCTATGACGAAATGGGCTTTTCTGGTGGGGACAGTTTGAGATTCATGCATGCATTTGGATGTCATAATATTTTTGCCTATGGTTTTGATGGAGTATTGTCAATCACAAGCTGCTGTCATAAATTGTTTTGTTCGACTTTTAATGTCTTATTTTTCACTTCTTTGTGCACTTTAGGCCATTACTTCAACGGGAACTAAGAAAGGCGACTTTTTTTTGGCTGATGTGAGCACCAAGTTGAAGAACAAAAACATCACAACTGACATAAAAGTGGACACGAAGTCCAATGTAAGTTGCAGGATTTTATTGCTTTGTTTATATTTCAAAAGAATATTCTTGCATGATCTTCTCTAGTTTCAATTAGATTCTCTGCCACTTGCGACTGGTAAAGCATTATGCTTGAAAGAATGTGGTTTATTAGAGCCATTTATTCTCAAGATGTTGTTTGGTGCTAGTTTGGTTGATTCGTCTGGTTTAAGACAAGGTGGTAGAACTCTAGGGAATGATCAATTTGGAGGTTTTTCTTTTAAAATAAGTTGCTTACAGAGTCAAGGTGTATACGTTATATTCTGGAAATAAAGCAATGTGACTACTAGATTTTGGGGTTTGCATTTTTTATGTTATGTTAATTTAACTATGCCTATCTATTTTTCAGTTGATATACTATGTCATGTTATAGGTCTTAAAAAAGTCATAATTCTCACATATAGTCTATACTCTTTAACTTTAACTCGTGTCTCCTAGATTTTGGATCTTTCTGCAATAATGTTTGTGCCAATTTTATAATACAAGGTAGTTGAATGTGTAGCAAAGGTGTTGTTCTCACTGCTCACCATATGATATGCCTGCGAATACTTGGATTTCTTTATGTGGATGGATTAACTTTTTTACAAACCTCCAGCTCCAATCCCCGGCACTGAAAAAAGGGAAATTGACATATAAGAAAAGAAAAGCATCCACCATAAACTTACACCCTATCAACTTAGCATTTTTCTGTTCACACTATTATTCATTTTTTGACAATACAGTGGCCTTTTATGTGTTGGATAAGGTGATGGTCTCATTCAATGTGCATGTATCTTGGTTTGGTTTGTTGGATTGAATTTGTATGTTTTCCCAGAAAGTCACATTATTGGCGTATTGCTACATTTAATGAGACTGATTTCCTTTTTCATTCAGTCAGGCAGATGATTTTTAGTCAAATGGATGAAACTTCAATTAACTTTTAATTTGACATGATCTTCTCTAGTTTCAACTAGATTTTCTATGGTTTGCTACTGGTAAAGCATTATGCTCGAAAAGAATGCAGCTTGTTAGAGCCACTTATTCTCAAGATGTTGTTATGTGCAAGTTTGGTTGATTTGTCTGGTTATTAGGCTGCAAGTTGAACAGCTGTATTTTACGTCTTTTGACAAGGTGATAGAAGTCTAGGGAATGATCAATTTGGAGGATTTTCTTTTAAAGTAAGTTGCTTACGGAATTAAGGTCTATAGACTCTGTACTCTATACCCTGAAAATATTGCAACGTGACTACAAGATTTTGGGGTTCGCATTTTTCATGTTATGTTAATTTAACTATGCCTATCAAGTTCTCAGTTGGTGTACCATGTCAAGTTTTAAGTCTTCAAAAAGTTGTAATTCTTGAATGTGTAGCAAAGGTGTTGTGCTCACGATATGATATGCCTGCAAATACTTGGATTTCTCCATATGGACTGATTAATTGATTGACAAACTTCCCGCCCAATCCCCAGCACTGGAAAAAGGGAAATTGACAATATAAGAAACAGAAAAGCATCCATATCATAAACTTACACCCTATCAACTTAGCATTTTTCTGTTCACACGATTATTCATTTTTTGACAATACAATGGCCTTTTATGTGTTGGATAGGCTGATGGTCTCATTAAATGTGCATGTATCTTGGTCTGGTTTTGTGGGATTGAATTTGTATGTAACCTTCATCAACTTTTGCCTTGGAAACAAACTTTTGTTGTTATCCGTATTTGGCTGTTATATATCTGAATATGCTTTGACAGAAAAGCACATTATTGCTACATTTAATGAGGCTGGTTTCCTTTTTCATTCAGTTTAAGCAGATGATTTTTAGTGAAATGGATGGAACGTAGACTAAATTTTAGTTTGACCATTCTATATCTGAGCTTGTAGCTTCTCACAACCATTACTGTGGATGAACCTGCACCTGGACTGAAGACGATCTTTAGCTTTGTTGTTCCCGACCAAAAATCTGGCAAGGTAATGAATGTTTCCCTTCACACTGTCTCTTGTATTTTATATTGTTATGGTAAGAACTGCTCAAGGCTTATGTGATTACTACTGCTCCATTTATGAGCGCATTGGACGTGGGATCTCTTACTTATGAGATTTTGGTAACAGGTGGAACTTCAGTACTTGCATGAGTATGCTGGAATTAGTACTAGCATTGGTCTTACTGCAAGTCCCATTGTCAACTTCTCTGGCGTGGCTGGGAACAATATGGTTTCTTTTGGGACTGATCTCTCATTCGACACTGCTACTGGAAACTTCACCAAATGCAATGGTGGAATAAGTTTCTCCACATCCGATCTAGTTGCTTCGTTGACATTGTGAGTAGTTTTTTGATTGAAAGAAGGATAAAGATTAATGCTAAGTCGTCGTCTTGTATGTAGCTTACTTTGCCACTGTTTGACCGGAGTACCATATATCATCCGGAGATGGAGTTATTGGTCCTGAAACTCATATGTATGGATAGTTTGTGTGCATATTTGAACATTTGTTGTAAACATTTAGTGTAGCGTGCACGAGTGAATGAGGTCATGGAATGAGAACCATTCTATCTTCTTAGCATTTTCTTTGCACCAAGTGTGTCTTATTAGCATGGCTAGTCTTAAGCCATCGTAAGATAGCGTCCCAAGTATTGGCTGCATTGAACTGTCTAAATCCTAAGATAAAAGGGGAAAACAGTGAATCCAAGGTTTATTTATGATTGGTTTTTGTGTCATGTCTTAATAAGGTGATCCCTTCTTGCATGCAGGAATGAAAAAGGTGACACCCTTACTGCTGCTTACTATCACACAGTTAGCCCTTTGACCAATACAGCTGTTGGTGCGGAGTTGACCCATAGCTTCTCAAGCAACGAGAATACTCTCACCATTGGGACACAGCATGCATTGGACCCCCTAACCACAGTAAAGGCTCGGGTGAACAACTATGGCAAAGCAACCGCTCTCATTCAGCATGAGTGGCGTCCAAGATCCCTCTTCACCATTTCGGGAGAAGTGGACACCACAGCAATTGAAAAAAGTGCCAAGGTTGGATTAGCTTTGGCTCTTAAGCCATGAATTTAGCAATCACCCCCTGTTTTGAGTGGAAGGCTGGCCGGCTTTTTGTATGCTGCAGAGCAATAAAGTAGGAAGAACGACTTTAGAACAGTCGTGTGGTGGTATTGGTTCCCTTAAACCTCGGTGGTTTTATGGATTTGTATTAGATAACCTTTGGCCGGCGGAACGAACCAGTAGAACCATTTTTCTTCACATTTTTTCCATTGATCCATTATAAGTTTAATGCTGGATTAATTTTTCGAACTGAAATCTTTTAATGTGGCACACAACTTGATACATTTTGTTTCCTGTACTTCAAGCTTCATAAACATATGGCTCGTGCTGTAGTGTAGTTGGACACAAAATCCACTGGCTTGTTGAAGAACAGGTTTAGAATCCAGTGGTGATGCTGCATCGGCAATATGATTTTATGTGGTATAAGTGTCTGATACACTTTTAGACGCAACTTGTCGTTCAATCTTTGTATCTATAGCTATCTAGCGTAGTACACGGAAACAGTATTTCCACTTGCAAGGTAATTTTGCATATGCTTGACCCTCAATTCAGCAATGGGAAGGTCCTTTGTGCAGTGGATCGCCCTTTTCACCTGGTTTAGTGTCACTTCCTAATTGACTTGAGTGCAGAATAATGGGTCTTAGTGACACCTTGCACCAAGGCATGTCATGAGTTGGAAGCAATGTAATACGGCTAAGGTGTTCGATAGATTGTGAGCACTATAGCGGCCATGTGACTACGTGAGTATGACAATGTGTGGCGGGTTCAATTGAGGTAATATTGGTGCATAACTCTGAATTGCATGGCATGGATTGGACCCAGCAGGTTTGATGGCTCGTGGGCAAGGACTAACTGCTGAATTGAAGGCACTTAGTTGGCACATGACTAGCACATGCATGTGACCAAACAATTGAAGACAGTTGCTGTACAAGACTTGGTCAAGGAGGGCAGTTGTTGGCGGATAAACCATAACCTAGTCATGGGCAAGCAAAAAGAGGCCGTTACCACTTCAGGTGCTGAAATGGGAGAATTACATGTTAGTTGTCGAGCAGAGAAACAGCCTGGCTAAAATTCAATATAAGGTTTGGGAGTACTTTCTTTGTAATTTCATGTGTGGCCTTTGTGTGAGTGTCTATGTTCCTATATTCGTGTTTGTGTGGCTGGTTGCAGTAACAACGTTTTCATGGGTAACCTCAGTTGTGAGAAAAAGCAAAAAACTAGAGTTGTTATCCGGTGACAACTAGCATGTTGTCAGGGTGAATCCAATGAAGCAGACCCATTATAGATTAGCTATTTCATATGGGGAATTACGAAAACTACAAAGATTGTAGTACAAACCAATGTGTTTGTCGCTAATAATATGTATTAACGACTATAGGAATACAAAAGCACACAGCACCATTTTTCACATATACATGAAACTCTATTTATCTCCTGCAGGAATAGAAAGCACAAATAGATAGTTTTCTTCTTACATGATAACACCACCCATTTCATATGCCAAAAGAAACTCAAACTCCAACTCGTTTATTGAGATTCACATTGTTGTTGGACTTCATAGTTGAGCAGTATTACCTTGAAGGAGACCATCCCTAATTTGGGAAGCAACATCTCTCACTGCCCCTGGTCCATGTGGAATGAAAACTGAAGAAGACTTAGAGGAGGCACCAATCTCCCTCATAGTGTCTAAGTACTGGGTTACCAAGATCATGTCCATGACATCCTTGGAGGTTGTCCCAGGCACATTCACAGAGAACCCGAGCACGCTGTCCCTCAGCCCATCCACTATGGCTTGACACTGACGAGCTATGCCAAGCCCAGCCAGGTATTTGGACTCTGCATCTCCCTCGGCTCGTTTGATCTGCAATATCTTCTCTGCTTCAGCCTTTTCATTTGCAGCTTCCCTCATTCTTGAAGCTTGTTGGGACAACCAAAAGAACCATCAAATCATGCAACAAAATAAATGGACAACAAAGATAAATAAAGTGAACTGGATTATTTGTTCAATGCTTGTTTGTGCGTGGCTCAGTAGAGCTTTTGTCTTAAAAATGTTTTAGCAATCAATAATCACATAAAACATTGATCAGAGCATATCACATCACAATATATTCACAATGCTGCTAAGTCCCAATGGAACCCTCCCTACAGGAAGTAGAGGGATGATGATCAGCAACTCGTTCAATTGTTCTTTAATAGTATGATTTTAATCTATTCACACTGCCATTAAGTAATATCAATTTTTATTGGTGGAGAATAAAAAGTAACAATATCAATATTGCAAAATAAGAATGTAAGCATATGATACCTTCATTTATCTGATTCATGGATCGCTTCACAAGCTCATCAGGTTCGATATCTACAATGAGAGTCTGAACAATCTCGTATCCATATAGAGGCATGGCCTATGCAACCCCAGGAAAGGGAACCAAACCAAGATGTAGTTCTTCAATTTGGTAGGTCAAAACTATTACCAAACCAAGATTTAGTACCTTTTCAAGTTCGTCCTCAACAGCTTTTGCAACATCATTTTTCTGCTCAAAGACTTTATCTAGCTCCAACTTTGGCACGCTTGCCCTGATAACTGAGATAACAATCCTAATCCATCAGTTTTAAGTTTATTTACTCTTCTTGCATCCTACAAACTCTATCAGCATGTCAAGTTGGCATATTCTAAGAGTGACATACAAACAATTGGTTCACCGAAGTTCCATGTTAAACCACCAATGATACTAGAACAAGCAGACATAGTGGTTGAACTTAATTTGCAAACTATGTTCAAAGAGACACAGGCTGAAATTAACTTGTATAGTATTTCATAACTTGAAGCTCATCATACTGAAAAACAAAAAAAAAAAATTCTTCCTTTCCCTCCATTTACAATTATTTTGCCAGGCAAAATTATGATTTACTGCAATGGAGAAAAACACAAGTTACTGAAAACCACTCAAAATGAGACAAGAAATCCATATGAGATTAGCTAGAAGTAAAAACTTCAGAACAGATATGACAAAGAGTTGCTTGAAAATTTGCTAGAATGATATCCAATGTCAATATGGATAAAGGATGGACAAATTTGATTGGAACTTTCAAAGTGATTACAAGATTACAGTCAACATCATACCATCAAAGACAAAAGCCTGAATTTGCTCCTTCGTGTTGCTTAGCTTATAGAAAGCATCAGCTGCTTTTTCTGCTATCGCTCGGTATTGAATAGAAGCAACCACAGTCACGAAAACATTATCCTGAAGACACAAAATGGATCATAAGCAACTATTTTATTGCAGATTATATCACATAAGATGGTACTATATTGCGAAAGACGACATTGTATGTGTTTTTGGCTTAAGTTGTCAATTTCCCGACTCCCAGTCAGAGCTCCAAATAGAAAAACAAATTGGGGAATTTATGTGTTTACTATGAAGTATACTATCTGAATCAACTATTCCTCAATTTAAATGATGATCTTTCAATTGATTTTAATAGAACATTTTGTTTGTAATTTCAAGACTTCATAATGCTGCATAACAGGAAACTACAGTAGAAGATATAATTAAACTGCCTTATTTCCTATTATATTAAACAGAATAACTCACATCCAGCCTTATTGCCAGGATTTTGTGTGATGTTCTGTTGCTCATGATTGGATAGACGCTCATAAAATAGGAAACAAAACAGAAATAAACTACCTTGGTCTTTGTTTCACATCGGATATCAAGCTGCTGCACCCTTAATTAAAGGTAGCCTGCTAACTGGCTTCCTATACACCTAGGCATACAGTGACAACCAGGATTAAGAACATCATCGAATTAACCAAAATTTTCTCGAATAGCTACGTTGGATTGGTCCACTTGAATACAACCCAAAGCTTGTCCCCTTGTTGGATTGCCTTTTAATTTTGGGGAGCTATAAACAATTGCACAACAATATACAAGTTAAAACAATAGATAGCCGTTGTGTACGCCCTATAGTGATCCCAGAAACACAAATCTACTAGCAACATGTTATTAAGGCTTCCAGAGTACCCATATATTTCCATAGCCATAAACAGCAAGACCACAAAATTCTACATTTTTAGTTCTATATTCCAAGAGTTAAGCCATAAACAAATGAACAATCACTTTCTTGCTGAATTGATCAATCGATGCTGGACAAGATTATAAATATGTATGTTCTTATTATTCTACCAAGAAAATGCAAGCTACTTTGATTATCTTGTCTTGTGGACCCAGAAATTAATATCCCCACAGAAAATGAAAAAAAAACTTATAATCAAAATCACTGCAAAGGCCTTCTAAAAACAAATAATTAATATCCAGATAAGAACAAGAAAATATGAAGGAAACCACATTTGTCGAAGAGGGTAAATGGTTGTTTTAACAGAATTTGTGATTGTAATGAAAAATCGGTATACAACAGTGAACTACAAAAACTCAGTTCAGAAAATGCAGTGAAATCACATTCAAGACCCTGCATGAAAGAAATTCCTGCGATGAAGATGATTGTTTATGCCACAGTGCTATGAAAACCCAGATTTTCTTGCGAGTGAATCTAGAAATACAAAATATAAGAAGATAAACAGTGAGAGTAAGAAAGTTTTTCGCTTAATTACCACGCGAGCTTTGATCGAGAAATCGAAGGTTTGAACGTGAACCCAAGATGACGAGAGCAAGCAATAAGAGAGAGTGTTTGATATAAGTTGTGAAAGAGGTGTTGAGAATGTATGTTGATTTATATGGCTGAAGAAAGACTTCTTACGGCTTTGTTTTTTCGTGCGGTTTTCTGGGAAAGTGTGAATTCAGCTTGTGAATCATCTGCTATTCTAAATCCTCTGCAATTCCATGATTCCCTGTGCCAATTTTGAAACAAACTATTGAATTTTTTAAGATTAAATTTATTGGAATTAATCTGAGACGGATCATATATATATAAATAATCTTATTTCTGTACACGGATAGATGCATTTATTCTACCCTTTCTAATAAATGCAGCTTTCAATGCAGCATAAAGATGCCCTTCTACCATTGTCTTCTCCTTTCCTCTTTCTATACGTGGTTCTCATATTTTCCATACTTTTCCACTTCTTTCTGCCTTTGGAAACACCTTCTTCCTCTTGCTTCAGACAAAAGGACCACACGGTTCTTTCCTGCAATTACAAGTATATATGTGTCACACCTCTCACCTCATGACGATGAAGTGCTGCCAAGATTTTTTCCAGTCCCAATCCTTATTTTTCTACAGCTAGCTAGCACAAATGATACACAACTGGGTGGTCTATTGAGGTAATTGTTGAACTTTTTCCTCCGAGGTTAGAATTTTAAGTTTTAGAGTTCACGTTGAAATTTGATAGTTGATTGTTATGATAACCAAATTAATTTTATTTTTAAGAGAAATAATAAACATAGTCAGAGATCGCATAATTTCACTAATAAAAAAGATACACAATAAAGATGTTCCCATTTTCCTCCCAACCATCATTACCACGAGTTTATCTGATGCCACAGTGAGTGATACTGTGCAACAAAAGTTAGTGGGAATCCACCTCGATACGTTCGTGAGGTTGAAAAATAAAATTTTTATATTATATTAATTTTTATTATATTTTATAAATATTTTCATCACTATTTTAGTATCAAAAAAAGGGCTAAAAATAGTTATTATAATAATAATAAAAATATTCATAAAAGTGATAAACAGAGTTGTTATAATAGTGGTAAAAATACCCACAAAAATAATACATCACTCATAAACATGATAAAATTTTTAATTATAAAATGATTTAAAAAAATTATAAAAATATCTATTAAAATAATAAATTTTTAAAATAGAATACCAATTTTTTTTTCCGGTACTAGTCTAAGTCCATTTTCATATATGGTCATTTGTGGCCATCAGTGAGAATGAGAAACCATTCATAATCATTATGTACATCATGTCAGGTCATTGTCATTCATAAAACAATTTCTAACACGTGTGAACTCGTCAAGGTTGTTGGCGTCATAAAATGGATAATGTCTTCATATTCGATGCTCAATAGAGATGAAATATTTTAGTTGATCCAATGTATAAATTAATAAGTGATTACGTGTTTTAGAATTTGATGGGTTTGTTCAAGCGTCTAACTCATGTTATAAATTTGATTTGAATCAAGGCTCATTTTTAAGAGATCCGTCAAGTTCAGTCTAATGTGATCAATTCGGTCAATCTCATCAAATTCAAGGAGTTACATCAGCAGGAAGCACGTAAGATTATCCAAAGTCTCATCCTTTCTACCTTAGAAAGAGTCAACTCTCACCTTATCCTTTACCGAGTCCTATGGAGAGTATTATAACTGTCTCGATCATTGAGAAGAGGCCGTCATCTCCGTCGGATCAGCTATTTAATTACTATTAAATTGTCTCAATCCGTTATGACCGTCAGATTAACTATTTAATTATCATTAAGTTACTCCAATCTGTTATGAGGAGATTATAGATTGTAAGCTCTGTCAACACTTGGGGGGGGGGGGCGTCACACTCAATCCAGCATATATCCCTTCTCCCTCTTATAGCTTGTATCTCTTTGCTCTCCCTACACACTTAAGTTAATAAAATACACGACAATCCTAGTCATTCAAAGTAGACGTAGGTCACGTTGATCAAACAACTATAAACCTTGTCTTATTTATATCTCTATCTCTCACTTATCAATTACTGCATTTTACTGTTCAATTGACAAGTGATGTACAAACTCAATTTGTGCGTCATCAGTTTGGTGCTTTCTAGAGAAAGACAAAATTCTCACCTAAACACTTTTTTTGATGAATCAATGGCGATCACCACCAGATCCATGAATCAGCCTGAAGACAATCCAGCACAAGAGGAGGAGGTTACTCCTCTACCTACCAATCCCGTCCCAAATGCATAGCAGATATTGGACACAATACATCAGCTTGTAGCCCAAAACTAGCAGATTCTACAACTGATGCTCGGACAACAAGGAGGAGCGCAATCTGGACCTCAAGTTAGAGGAGCTCCACACCCTGGTCATCAAGGAACTCCTGATCTAGACGCCCCCTTGGGCACCCCACCTTTGGGAGTTCCCTTGGGCGCCCCACACAGGGGGGCCCACCATGAGGGACCTCCACCTTCTGCTTTCTATGGTGGAGACCCTTGTTTCTATGAAGATAAGGGTGAAAACCAAAACATGAAACATAGGAGCCATTTTCATGATAATTCCAAAGGACCTCCCAATCACTAGGATAAAAAAATTAAGGAGGTACAAAATCAACTGGGTGACGTCTTCAACGACATGAAGGTATAAGGACCCGAGACAGTGGACTACCTTATAGGGCCAACCGACGTGCCTTTCAAACCTAATGTGGCGAACTACCCACTTCCTCATAAATTCAAGATGTCATTCATCAAAACCTTTGATGGTACGAAGGATTCACTACCTCGAAACTTATAAGACCTTGATGCAGCTGCACAACGTCTCTGATGAAATCATGTGCAGAGTGTTCTCAACCACCTTGAAGAGATCCACTCGACAATGGTTCGCTAAACTTTTCCTAGCCTCCATTGGCTCATTTGCTGAGCTGAGCAGGTCCTTCATGTCGTACTTCATTGGAGGACATCACCACCAAAAGCCTGTCACCCACTTGCGCAGCATAAAGCAAGATCGAGACGAGAGCCTGAGGAGCTACCTCTCTCATTTTAACGAGAAGGTCCTTCAGGTCGAGGAGCCTGATGATAAGATAAGCATGACTGTCTTCCTAGAAGGCCTCCGGTCATCAAGCTTCCTCTTCTTAGTTATGAAGCGCCCACTAAAGAGTATGCCAAAGTTGTTAGTGAATGCCCAAAAATATATGAATACTGAGGACATTACAAGGGCCAGACGAGGTGAGTCTTCCAGAATTGGAGAAAAAAGAAAAGAAAGAAACAGGGACGACAAGAAGGAAAGTAATAACAAGTGCAACAGGACAGAGAGTGTACTTGCCAAAGACCGACTCGATCTTGCTCCACAGAGAGATTGACAAGCCTTTACTCCCCTTAATGCCGCTATCGGGCACATCCTATTACAGATCTAAGATGACCCCGCAATAAAATAGCCAAGGAGAATGAAGTCTCCTTCAAACCATAGGAACTTGAACAAATATTGTCACTTCCATCGCGACTGTAGTTATCACACCGATGACTACTATGACCTCAAAAGACAAATTGAGAAGCTCATCCAACGGGGTCACCTACGCTAGTATATTGCTAGTAAAGGACAAGTGCCGACACCACATCATAATCAGGAAGACTAACAGCCCATCGAAAAAATTTAAACCATCTCCAGAGGGCTTGCAAGATGAGGAGAATCCCTCTCCGCTATGAAAGCCCATGCCAGAAAGTGAGGCACACTGACGATTTGCACCCATCCAAGGCGCCCAAGCACGGAAACAACGAGGTCAAATTCTTCTTAGACAAGGACTTAGAAGGAATTCAACATTCCCATGACGACCCTTTAATGCTCACTATGACCGTCGCCAACTTTCAGATGCGAAGAGTTCTGGTGGACAGCGGCAGCTCTGTGGATATTTTGTTCGCAGAGGCTTATGACAAGCTCAACTTGGGCAAAGAAAGATTTCAGCCTATCAGGATACCTCTCATTAGATTCTTAGGAGAGAAGGTATATCCCCTAGGGTCCATCACATTACCAGTCACTATCGGCGTAGCACACCAAAGCTCCACAGTGGTCAACTTCTTGGTGATAGACTATCTTTCGGCCTACAACATTATCCTAGGGTGACCTGCTCTCAACACCCTGAGAGTTGTGCCCTCCACCTACCATCTCATCCTTCATTTTTCAACCTTGAATGAAGTCGGAGATGTCCGAAGAGTTCAAGTAGCTGCAAGAGAATACTACGTTTCCTCCACAAAGACGTGAAAACCACAAGAGGCCCTACAAGTAGAGGTCCTCAACCCAAGGGATGACGATACCATAGAAAGAGGAGAACCAGTCAAGGAGCTCACCTCGGTTGTCTTAGATGAGGAGCACCTAGACAGAAGAGTGTACATTGACTCTTCTCTTTCTAAAAATTTGGTCCACCAGCTAATAGACTTTCTGAGGCTCAACATGGACATTTTTGCATGGTCACATGCAGATCTTGAGGGCGTCGACCCGAAGATTGCCACACACCACCTCAAATGTCGACTCCCATCACAAACCTGTTCACCAAAAGCTAAGGGGTGTCTCCACTGAAAGGGCCCAAACTATGGACAAGGAGGTGAAAAAGTTAATAGATAATGGGGCGGTCAGAGAAGTAGCGTATCTAGAGTGGCTTTCAAATGTGGTGATGGTGACAAAAGTCAATGAAAAGTGGTGTCTCTATGTTGACTTCACCGAGCTCAACAAGGCGTGCCAAAAAGACAGCTACTCGCTACTACGAATTGACCTCCTCATCGACGCCACCGTAGGATATGAATTGCTCACCTTCCTAGATGCATACTCTGGGTATAACCCGATTAGCATGCACCTCCAAACCAGGAGAAGACATCATTTATCACTCCAAAAGGGACCTACTGCTACAGAGTCATGCCCTTCGGGCTTAAGAATGCAAGAGCAACCTATCAACGGTTGGTGAATAAAATGTTTCAGTCCAAATCGGACGAACAATAGAGGTTTACGTGGATGACATGTTAGTGAAGAGCCTCGCCACATCGACCACCTCCAAGAAACTTGCAGCGTCTTCAGGTCATATCGCATGAAGTTGAATCCTGAAAAATGCACCCTTGGCGTAGAGTCAAGGAAGTTCTTATGCTTTATTGCCAACCAGAGAAGAATTGAGGTGAACCCCGACAAAATCAAGGTCATTCTCAATATGAAGTCACCTTCTTCGACCAAGTAGCTCCAGTGCCTCAATGGGAGAATTGCAGCTCTCAACATGTTCATTTCCAAGTCTACAAACAAATACTTGCCTTTCTTTAAAATTCTCCGAAAGGCCTTCGAGTGGGGACCTGAGGCAGAGGAGGCCTTGCAAAGGTTCAAAGCCTACTTGGCTACATTTTCCCTCTTCTCACACGCTGCTCTAGGAAAAAATTTGTATCTGTACCTTTCTACTTTTCCATTGGCAGTAAGCTCCGTGCTCATCAGAAACGATGCTGGAGTGCAAAAACATATCTATTATGTGAGCAGAGCATACCGGAGAGCAGAGATCAGATATTCAGGGCTAGAAAAGCTAGCCCTCGCCCTTATCTCAACAGCTAGGCGCCTACGATATTATTTCTAGAGTCACACCATTGTTGTGATCATGGATTAGCCTCTAAAAAGAGTCTTGGGAAAGCCGAATGTATCTGAGAGAATCCTCAAGTGGGTAGTGGAACTGGGCGAGTTCGATATCCAATACCAGCCAAAGGTGGCCATCAAAGCGCAAGCTTTGACATATTTTATTGCTAAGGTTACACCAACAAAGGAGGAGACCAATGAGCCTTCCATATTTCAGACATCGAGCCCGGACGAGCAAAGCAATCTAATGCCTGGTAAGGACAACCAGACACCCAGGCTAGACTCCGAGGTGCCTAGGCAGCCCCAAGTGCCCAGGCTTGGCACCTAAACAACCCAGCCTGGTGCCCAAGCACCCCAATCTGCTCCCACAGTGATCTTCAAGCCCTCCTCTCTGCCCCTTTGGAACCTTTATATAGATTCCTTATTGACCAATGAAGGAGGTGGAGTAGGCCTAACCCTGATCAGCCTCGAAGGCACTTTCATCAAGTATGTTGTAAAGCTCCACTTCATTGCCTCCAATAATAAGGCAAAATATGAGGCACTCCTATTTGGCCTAAGATTGGCAATTGAGATGGAAACTCAATACCTCAACACTTATAGCGATTCACAGCTGATAGTAAATCAAGTGAGGGTGAATTCGAGGCAAAATGAGCCAGAATGCAAGAGTACCTTGCCATGGTGAAAGTCTTGATCACCAAGTTTCAATACTTTCAAATCTGCCACATCCCAAGGGAAGACAACATAGCTGCAGATGTGCTCACCAGGCTCACATCATCCTCGAAAGCCCCATCAGGACCAACATTCATCAAGCGCCAATTCAAACCAAGCATTTTAGATATGGAAGCCACAAACATCAACTCTGCGTCTACCGAGTCAAACTGGATGACCCCGATAAAGGCATACCTCAAGGAAGGTATGTTGCCAGATGACCCCTGGAGGCCAAAAAGCTCAGGATGAGATCCTCCAAGTTTACCATCATACAAGACACCTTATACAAAAAAGGCTACTCCTTGTCATTGTTGCAGTGCCTGTCACCTAAAGAAGCTAACTATGCCCTGCGGGAGATCAATGAAGGGATTTGTGGGAATCACTCTAAGGGACACTCCCTCGCCCACAAAGTACTTAGACAAGGCTACTTCTAGCCTAGCATGGTGAGGGACGTCCAAGAATTCGCCAAAAAGTGCGACAAGTGTCAGCACTTTGCCATTTTGCCCAAGCCGCCGCCAAAAGGAACTCACGGTCATTACAAGTTTGTGACCCTTCTCCAAATGGGACATCAACATCCTAGGCCCCTACATCTCAGCAGAGGATAGTGCAAGTTCATGGTGGTAGCAATGGACTACTTTATTAAATGGGCGGAGGTCGAAACCTTAGCAAAGATAATAGACGGAAAGGTGAAAGATTTACTTGAAAAAATCTAGTCTGTCACTTCGGGATACCACACGCCATTGTCAACGATAATGCCAAGCAGTTCGACAACAAGCTCTTGAACTCCTTTTGCTCCCACCTTCAAATAAAGTAGCCTCATTCCAGCCCAACACACCGCAGACAAACGGACAAGCAGAAGTCATGGTGAGAACTGTGTTACGTAACCTAAAGACAAGGCTTGAAAGAGTAAAGGGTCTTTGGGTTGACGAAGTACCAAGCGTACTATGGGCCTAATAGACTACGCCAAAACTCCAACTGAAAAAACCCCTTTCTCCCTTGCCTTTGGAACTGAGGCAATCATTCATATATAGATCGGGGTGCACTCTCTAAGATTCTAACACCACGATCTCATCACCAATAAGGAAAGACTCTGCATCAACCTCGTCCTGGTAGAGGAGGTAAAGGAGATGGTTGTGGTCCGCAACGTGGAGTACAAGCGCCGTATGAAAAAGTTTTACAACTCGGGGGTGAAGTCCCGTGTCTTCCAACCAGAAGACTTGATCCTCAAGAAAGTGATCCATGCCACAAAGGATTTGTGAGAAGGGAAGGTGGGACCAAACTGAAAAGGACCCTACCTCATAACAGAAGTGGTGAGGTGAAACACCTACAAGATCCAGAATTTACAAGGGAAGGTCTTACCCACCCATGCAATGTTGAGCCCCTGAAGAGGTACTTTTAGTGACACTTTAAGAGAGTAGAAAAGTTAGGGACTTGGTTTTTATTTTTTGTACTTTTTTGGGGAATGTTACCCAATGTTGCTTGACATGAGTAGTGAATAAATAAAACTTTCTAAATTTACTCCAAATGAACTTTGTATTTTTGTATTCAACTTCAAATGAGTATCAGTGACAAAAACCACTTTTACAAAAATAGGACTACAAAATGCTTTCTTGACAAAAAAAAAATCAAAAGTCCCTAGCACTCTAACTACTCTCATGGTCGTCCTCCTCCTCTTCCTCATCGTCACCCTCAGCATCGTCAGAGCCTCCATCACTATTATTAGGCCCATCAATTGGCAAGAAATCTAAGACATCAATATCAGGGAAAACAGCATAAATCTTTCATCAGAGCTCCTCATAACCATCAATAAAGGCGTATGCAAGGCCAGTCTCCAAGTCACTCTCAACCATGACAGCTCTTTTCTCAGCCTGAGAAGCTCTCTCATGAGTAGCCTTCATTTCTGCCTCTGCGGCAGCCTCTCTGAGCATGACCCTCTCACGGGTCTCCACAAGCTCAGCTTCTCTGAGCACGACCCTCTCACAAGCCTCTGTAAACTCAGCCTCTCTGAGCGTGTCCCTCTCACATGTCGCCACAAGCTCAGCCTCAAGCCTGGTCGAAAGCTCAGTCTTAAGCTTCGTCGCCCTCTCATGGGTAGCCACAAGCTCAGCTTCAGAAGTCCTATCAGCAGCTTCAAGTTCAGCGATCCTCTCCTGAGCAGTAAAGAGCTCTTTTTGCACAACTTCATGATTCTGCTTCAGTTGGCCGTGACAATAGGCCCTTGAAAGTGAACACAAAGATGCAATAGAAGCCTGAAGAAAGATAAAAGTCAAAAGAATGTCATAAGAGAGGACTGGAGAAAGGGAGACCACAAACCCTTACCTGAGCCAGGCCTTTGAGAAAAGAGCTGACGATTCCCTTGGTGCCTAGAGCACTAATCTCGCTAACATAGTTGGGAAACACGAACCTCCTAAGTCGATCCTTTATGACTAGTGCGTTACCTAACATGGAGTTGATCTGAATCGGTGCCCTTCTAAAAGTTCCCATAGGAGGAGTGGATGAATGAGAGACATAAGGTGTGGCCAACAAGGGGGACTCTAGAGTAGGAGATGCAACTAAAGGAGTCCTTGATTGATGAGGCACCACTGGAGGGGTCAATTGATGTGAGCATGCCCGAGGTACCATTGGATGGGTTGCTTGAGGAGAGCACACCTCAGGCAGCACCATTGGAGAGGTCACTTGGGAAACATCGCCCATCCTCGCCACCTTAGGAGGAGAAGGGCTCCTACCAGAAAGGCGAGACCCAATCACCTTTCTATCTACTATTGCAGAGGAAATAAATAGTTATATAGATGAAAAACACCAAGTAAAGGAAAAAAGTACAAGAGAATCAACATACTCTTTCTCTTAAAAGAGGAACCACTAGACTCTGGGTAGGGAACAGTAGCCCTAGCACGGACACCAGGGGAACCTTTGGCCCCACCATCTTTGGGCAAAAGAACTCCCAAGTCTTTGTCAGGATGAGCCCTCACAGCCTACAACTTTCACTCTTGGTCCTTTGAGAGCACAAGCGGATCTGCAAGGGGATGATGGACACACACATATATATATATATAAAAGATAGAAAGGAAAAGAGAAAGAGTAAGGTGGTGTTTGACAAAACTGAAAACTGAAAGATGAATGCTAAATTTATGGACTGTTTGGTATTCACTAAAATTTAAGTACTGAATTGAACTAAACTGTTTAATAACTATACAAAACTGACGTCTGAAAATAAATTAATTTTCAGTTTTACCCTTCTACTATTTAATTTGAAAAAATTTATAAAATATGTCATAACATAAATCATTATCACTATTATTATAATATAGTCTATATTTACAAATTTTTGATCAAAATAAATAAATAAAAAACATCTGAATAATATAATAAGTTAACTATAACAAATTGAATAACATAATAAATGAACAATAACAACTGATAAAAAAAAAGAACAATAACTAATAAACAATCAAATAATATTAAAAAAAATATAAATTAGATTTCATTAACAATATACGTGTGCGCCGTGTGTGTGTGTAAGTATGTGTGTGTGCAGTGCATATGTCTGTGTGTAATTGTGTGTGCGTAGTGTGTGCAGTGCGTGCGTTTGTGTATNACAAGCCTCTGTAAACTCAGCCTCTCTGAGCGTGTCCCTCTCACATGTCGCCACAAGCTCAGCCTCAAGCCTGGTCGAAAGCTCAGTCTTAAGCTTCGTCGCCCTCTCATGGGTAGCCACAAGCTCAGCTTCAGAAGTCCTATCAGCAGCTTCAAGTTCAGCGATCCTCTCCTGAGCAGTAAAGAGCTCTTTTTGCACAACTTCATGATTCTGCTTCAGTTGGCCGTGACAATAGGCCCTTGAAAGTGAACACAAAGATGCAATAGAAGCCTGAAGAAAGATAAAAGTCAAAAGAATGTCATAAGAGAGGACTGGAGAAAGGGAGACCACAAACCCTTACCTGAGCCAGGCCTTTGAGAAAAGAGCTGACGATTCCCTTGGTGCCTAGAGCACTAATCTCGCTAACATAGTTGGGAAACACGAACCTCCTAAGTCGATCCTTTATGACTAGTGCGTTACCTAACATGGAGTTGATCTGAATCGGTGCCCTTCTAAAAGTTCCCATAGGAGGAGTGGATGAATGAGAGACATAAGGTGTGGCCAACAAGGGGGACTCTAGAGTAGGAGATGCAACTAAAGGAGTCCTTGATTGATGAGGCACCACTGGAGGGGTCAATTGATGTGAGCATGCCCGAGGTACCATTGGATGGGTTGCTTGAGGAGAGCACACCTCAGGCAGCACCATTGGAGAGGTCACTTGGGAAACATCGCCCATCCTCGCCACCTTAGGAGGAGAAGGGCTCCTACCAGAAAGGCGAGACCCAATCACCTTTCTATCTACTATTGCAGAGGAAATAAATAGTTATATAGATGAAAAACACCAAGTAAAGGAAAAAAGTACAAGAGAATCAACATACTCTTTCTCTTAAAAGAGGAACCACTAGACTCTGGGTAGGGAACAGTAGCCCTAGCACGGACACCAGGGGAACCTTTGGCCCCACCATCTTTGGGCAAAAGAACTCCCAAGTCTTTGTCAGGATGAGCCCTCACAGCCTACAACTTTCACTCTTGGTCCTTTGAGAGCACAAGCGGATCTGCAAGGGGATGATGGACACACACATATATATATATATAAAAGATAGAAAGGAAAAGAGAAAGAGTAAGGTGGTGTTTGACAAAACTGAAAACTGAAAGATGAATGCTAAATTTATGGACTGTTTGGTATTCACTAAAATTTAAGTACTGAATTGAACTAAACTGTTTAATAACTATACAAAACTGACGTCTGAAAATAAATTAATTTTCAGTTTTACCCTTCTACTATTTAATTTGAAAAAATTTATAAAATATGTCATAACATAAATCATTATCACTATTATTATAATATAGTCTATATTTACAAATTTTTGATCAAAATAAATAAATAAAAAACATCTGAATAATATAATAAGTTAACTATAACAAATTGAATAACATAATAAATGAACAATAACAACTGATAAAAAAAAAGAACAATAACTAATAAACAATCAAATAATATTAAAAAAAATATAAATTAGATTTCATTAACAATATACGTGTGCGCCGTGTGTGTGTGTAAGTATGTGTGTGTGCAGTGCATATGTCTGTGTGTAATTGTGTGTGCGTAGTGTGTGCAGTGCGTGCGTTTGTGTATGTGATTATAATTATGTATGCATACTTTTGTTACAGAAGACAAGAGAAAAAAAAAAGATTGACAAGGAGAATATATATGTTAGAAGTTTTGAAGAGAAGACTAATTAGAGTTTTAATAGGATTGTAAAATATTTTAGAATATAATTGTCATATTGTAAATACTATTAAAGATGATTTTACTGAGCACTTTCAGCCTTCAAAATTAAGTAAGAGATCTTCTACTTAATATTGTCACATATTTTTAAAGAGTACTTAACATATTAAGAGAGTTTAAATTTTGTTTATCAAATAGGCATAATTAATAAGTGCTGAATACATTCATTTTAAATGTTGAATTTGGGTAAACAAACACACTCTAAGTGTTTGGTGTACCAAGTCTCCTGGGAACACCCCGTCGTGTTGGTACCAAAGCCCTACCAGCCTCTGTGGCCCATTCATCGCCAATGAACAAGAAGCGAGACTTCCAGCTATGACAATTGAAGCGTAATCCCGTAAGCAACTTACCACCTCTCGTGGTAAAATAGTATCACCCTCTATTTGGAGCAAAAGTCTCACTCAAGTTATAAGTTGCATGAAACTCCACGAGAGAAGCGTCTTCATGATGCACCTTTCTCCATAATACAAGAAAGTCCAGCAAAACTCTCCAACCATTAGGCGTCTATCACCCTGGCGTCAATAAAAAATAATGCAGAATACAACAAATGGAAGAAGACATGAGAAACTTGAGCCCAGACTCAAGCATCTCCTCGTAGATGACAATGCCACCAGAGGAGTCATCACAAGCAGGCTCACCCATCTCAACCCGACGGCACAACACAGTTGGAGGAATATAATAAAGAAAAACAATCCTCAGAAATATCATCATTAGTATTGAGCATACTAGAAAGGGTACTTACTTTGGACCCATCATCGTCAAGTGCTACTTTGTTTCGGTGCTTTTTGTTGCGAGGACAAGAAAGGTTGCCCCAACCATCGCTAGGAAGGTAAAGAATCTGATTATGAGAAATTACGCTTGAAGGAATCGGACCATGGGCACGAACTGGATCGCCTAGATGGTCTCCCACAGTGTACTTGAAAGCCTGCACTCCATGGTCTACTTGCCCGAATGAGGTCGTCGCAACTTGGGCGCCCAAACTGACTGCCTCTATGTGAGCAGGCCGCTCACCTAAGCTGCCTAGCGCAGGAGGCTCACATAGTCCAGCCCCCTACTCGCCCAAGCTACCCAGAATAGTGCATCCAGAAAACTCGCCCAGTCCAGCCCCCTGCTCGCCCAAGCTGCCCAAAATGGCGCACCTAGCTATCTTCTTACCCCGAATAACGCCTAGAACAGCTAGATGTTCACTCTGATTAGCCTACTCCTCTCTGCGCACCCAAAACGACACCCCTTGGTGCCTATATGCCAAAACCAACCCTCTTTTTCCCTCTTTGCTCATTTGGATCAACGCCTCTTGGCACCTGGTGAATCAGATCAGCGCTGCTCAGCCCATGCCCCCAGCGTTTTCCTTCAGGCATCCAAATGGGTCTCCATCTCCACCTCCACTCCAGCACCTGGCAACTCCCTCTCCTCTCTGGAGATAACATTGATTTCATGGGACTCCACACCAAAATTCGCTTGAACATCTTCCCCACCGGTAGCCATTGATTGAAGTGCTCAAACTCAAAGAACCTCAAGCTTTGGGTCTTTAAAAATCTCAAGAAGAAACACTTTCTCAAAGTAGCTGAGTGGGTGGAATGAGGAAGAAGCTCCCTATTTATACCTAGGGTTTTTAAAATCCTATTGAAGAAAGCAAAAGGCAAAAAGGCCCAGTTCAAAACCAAGGGCTCTTATAGAATTCAAAAAGGGAAATAAAAGGAAGAGTTTTTACAGTTGGAGATGTCCTACAGAGCTAAAATATATATCAGAAAAGAAGGAGGAGTCTTAGTATCTGATTCAGAAAATCGTTTAGGTTTCAGGGGCACTGCCCTTGAGCCCTTGCCACATAACAAGGCAGGTCGATTTCGGAGTCGAAGCACAACATGGACGTAGCAGGAGAGGAGTCTTCGTGAGTCCGAATTCAAATTCAACTGAATGTCCTTTTCTCAAAGTTTCATTGGACGGCATGTGGGGGGCAAATAATGGGTCAGGCCCAAAGGCCCAACTCATGTTATAAGCTTGGTCTGAATTAATGGCCCAACTCCAAGAGATCCGCCAAGTCCAACCCAATATAGTCAACTCGGTCAAGCTCATCAAGCTCAAGGAGCCACATCAGCAAGGAGCACCCAAGGTCATCCAAGGCCTCATCCTCGCCACCTTGAAAAGAGTTAACCTTCACCTCATCCTTTAATCGAGTCCTATGAAAAGTATTGTAACTATCTCGCCCATTGAGAAGTAGATCGCTACCTCTTTTAGATTAGCTATTTAATTACTATTAAGTCACCTCAATCCGTTATAACCATCAAATTAGCTATTTAATTATCATTAAGTCACCTCAATCCGTTATGAGGCGACTATAAATTATAAGCCCCGCCAACACTTGGGTGGCATCACACTCAATCGAGCATATCTCCCCTCTCTCTCTCATAGATTGTAACTCTCTGCTCTCCCTACACACTTGAGTTAATAAAATACCGGGCGATCCTAGCCATTCAAAGTGCACGTAGGTTACATTTACCAAACCACTATAAATCCTGTCTTGCTTTTGTCTCTATCTCTCACTTATTAATAACTGCATTTTTACTGTTCAATTGACAGGTGGTGTACAAACCCAATTTGTGCATCATCAGAATTTATGCAACAATCACAAATAAAAAAAGCAGATATGGAGATGATTTTTAATCACTAAAATAGGTTATGTAATGTGATGATGTAGAAATTGGTATTATGCACTATCTGTCAAGTGATTAGTAATTAATACATTAATTAAATAAAGAGAGAGTAACTCAAGCAAGACAAAAATGTAGAATGGTTCGGTCAACGTAACCTACGTCAACTATAAATGACTAGGGTGGCCTGGGTATTTTATTACTTCGACGAGTGTAGGTAGAGCATGGAGATACAACCAATCAGAGAGAGATGAGTGATAGCAGATGTGCTCGATTGTGTGTGATGCCCTCCAAATATTGGCGAGACTTATAATTTATAGTCGCCTCCTAACAAATTGAGGTAGCTTATCAGTAACTAAAAGGCTAATTTGGTGGAGCTGGCTTCTCAACAGATGAGACAGTTAAGGCGATGCCCATAAGATCCGGTTACAAGATGACGTGGTGGTTGATTTCTTCCAAGGCGACATGGATGAGACTCTTGGATGACTATGCTTACTACCTTGGTGATGTAGTTCCTCGAATCTTAATGATCTTGATTGGGCATGAACTCTTTGGGGCCGGACCCACTAAATCTCTTCAAGTTGAACTCTTAATTTAAATCGGGCTTATAACATGAGTTAGGTCCTCGGGCCCGACCCATCATATTCCACTGAAAAAAATAAATCATGAGAAATTAGGATATTGAGGTGGAATGTAATCCCATGATTAATATTTTTTTTTTTTAAAACAAGAGTTTTTGGTTAATATGAAAAAATACAAAAAAACCTTATCGACCATGGATCCCCCGACTAACCCAAAAATAGGTGGCAGTTATCGGTCCAAAAAATAGCCTATCAAACCATGAGCATACATCACAACTTACCCACCCATTAGCTCACCAAATAAGGTAGTGGGCTTTTTATAGTTTAATTAGGAGAAAATTGTGAAAATGTACACTTTATCATACTTATTTGTGTAAAAGTACCTCAATATAAAATATTAGTATATAAGTACTTTTATGTGTAAATGTTTGGTGAAGAGGTACACTTTTGCTAAGTTGTAATTTTTTCTCTTACGAAATTGCCCTTTTCTTTTATTAGTGAGAGACAAATATGACAGTTATATTAGGGATTCAGTTTCCTAAATTTATGGAATATCATTTTTGAATTTTAAATTATATTTTTCTCTTTCATTCAACTTAAGTTATTCAAACATTCATGTCTTTTTCATATTTGTATAATTTATTTATTTTTTTTATAAATCGTAATAATCAAGATGATGATTCTGATTCGAAGAATAATTTTCTGTCTCGCACGATAATGTTACAGTGCTACAAGACAATGTCACACTAGTACTGAAAAATGTGACACTGCTACAATGTTGTCCATATTTAAAAAAAAAAAAAAAAAAATTGTTACGGTCTCTTAATGCCAATCACATTCATGTGAGGACAAATGTCAATGATGATGACTCAAATTGGGATAATCGTAATAATCAAAATGATGATTCTGATTCAGATGATGATTTGCGGCTTTGCACGATAATATCACAGTGCTACAAGACAATATTATAATGGTACTAAAAAATGTCACAGTGTAACAAACCAAATTCACACTGCTAGAAATCAATGTCACATTATTGCAAGTTAATGTCACACTACATATATTAACATGACACATATCACAATGTATATAGCCTCTTTAGTTTTTTTTTTTTTTTGGCAAATGATCGAACATTTAGTGTGCATGTAGTACCAAGCACTAGAAGTAGAAAGGTAATTGAAGGAAAAAAAGTAAATAAAATAAAAAAGTTGGAAGAAACAACATTTTACTTGAGTTATCAACTTCTTTTCCAAAAAATTCAACCACTCTCATCCTTCTCCATCTTTCTACTACAACCACTCCCATTCAAACCATTATCTAAATTGTTCTCACCCAGATGGACCATTTACTAAAATCACTTTACCCTTTAATGTAACCAAGAGTTGTTAATGAATCGAATTTCAATCCATATCCAAGATTGTGTGATTGAGTTAGTTCTTCGTTACTAAAAAAATTTATAACCAGTCACATCCTTCTCTATCCTTTTGCTACAAAGGTGAAGATTTTGATAGTTAAATTTTGAAAAGATCTTTTCTTCAGCAATGATTAACAGAAAGTTTTGAACATTCAAAAAGAGATTTTATGGAAGTTTTTGGAAGAATGGGGTTTCTGACGATATTAAAGGAATTTATGTATAACTGTTGAAATCCTTTAAGTTTCGGTTGTGGAAGCAAAATTATAGGAATCGGTTCTCATTCTACTAAAGAGGGTATTTTAGAGATTTGTTAGAATTGTGTACTTTTTGACCTATATTTTTAAAAATAGTATTTTTTGTCCTATAATTTCTAAAAAAAAATATCAGCCCTTAAAACCCTTTAATTAGCTGACTGGCCCAAAGTCGGAAACGAGCAGTTACGGGTTGTCCGACTTGGTCCAACACTTTCATGGATCAGGCTCCAGCCCGCTGATTAAAAATAAGAAAAGCTCTAGCCTAGTTGTGTAGCCGATTCGACTCTTTGGCGCTTGTCCCATAGTCAAAACCTAAGTCGTTATTGTAATGAGACGAATTTTGGTAAGCAACGAGTCCCCTTATTGTGTGGCGGAAACATTCATTATGAATTTGTATTTGAATTAGCCAGACAATTATTTTTCTAAAATTACATTAGTATTCAAAAAATAAAAAAAATTATTTAAATTTGTCATTTTAGACCTCAATATGTGTCAGAACCGTTGAAAAAATTAATCAAGATTTGCATAAGCGGATCGACCACCTTGATTGTTGAACAAACACAAAAATAAAAAATAACATACAAGCATAACAATACTTCAAAAAATAGTCATGCCACCAACTTCATTACGAAAAGGTATGAACCCAAGCAAAGTCAAACAACAAAAGCCAAGAATAATAACTTGATATTATTGAAAAAGCCAGGCTACATCATTTCCTAACGTATTCAAATATACTAGTAATTAATAAGAAGATGAAGCCCCCCACCCCCGGCGGTTGGCAATGTTTGTCATTGCTGCCCCCTCATTTCGATCCATCCGCATCGACGGATAACTTCATCCCATTCTCGCAATCAGAAGGCCCAACAGATATAAAGAACTGGACACCCTTGGTGAGAGTAACGGTAGCATGCCCACCTTGATCAAGCAATTTTCCTTTTGTTCCATCGCATTTGTCGAAACCATGTTGATCCACTTCAGTAACGGTACGACCTTTGTCATATTTGAACGCTATCCCAACCAAAAACATAACATAAATAAATGGACAAAAAAATTAATGATTTGTTCGAAATATAATGTTTTGCAAGCAAACACAAGTAAGGCAATTAAAGAAAAAAAAATTCTACTGATTTCTAATATTCATGATAAGTCGTGGGATATGAAGAAAAGACCCAGGACATCGCCCGCCAAAAAAGTCTTCGATTTAGCCTAAGCAGAATAATCCACGAATACAGTCCAACCATGACTGTCTCCAACAGTGAACACATTTGCCCAACTTGACTTTTTACCACTTAAAACCAGTAAAACAAAAAATATCCCGGCAACAGAACTAGCCATTATTGTTGTGTGAGAAGAAGGCCTTATTAGTGTTCAGACTTGACAAACACCCAGAGTGAGAGAAAGAGAGTGTGAGGGTGGGTAACCCTACTCGGAGAAGGGGATTTTATACTATGGAGACATTGATTAGGTAGTTTAATTAGAAATTCCGTAGTTAAAATCTAATTTGTTAATGTAATGATGAAGCGGATTTGATGATAAATGAGTGGCGGAGACATTCATTAGCAGGGAAGTTTCGTTTAGTTTTAATTGGAACTTCCATAATCAAAGAGAAACAAGCCCTCGTATCATGGAAAATTGGTATACAAAGAAAGCATGCTGTTGTATAGCAATAAAGATGGAATTGGAGAGGAATAATAAGGCAAGGATTATCAGAATCTTCTTAATCAAAGCAATCATAATTACAGGAATTTATGTGCATGTTGAATATTTTTTTTTAAAAGACTTTTATTGTCTTTCTATAACTACCCAATAAATTATGTCATTATTACCCAACATTTAAATTTATCTCCCAATTTGGCACATTCATGGATTATTCTCCAATAACTTTAGGAGGGTTGGGATGGGTTAAAGGTGGAAGTGGAGGTGGAGGTGGAGGTGGAGGTGGCAATGGGGGTGAGAACAGAGGTAATGGTAAAAAAATAAAATTATAAATTTTATACATCGTAAGGACCACATGCTAATATATATTAAATAAATTAGAAAGGAGCATGTTTGAGAAGCCTTTCCTCTACACTTCCTCATTTTCTAAAATTTTAATTTTTCTAGTTATCTTTCCTCCAATTATATTATACTATGTGTCTTTTGTAATCACCCCTCAACTTCCCCATAAATAACCACTATTTTTTTCAAATTTAATTCCATAAAATTATTTTTACTATTCAATAAGTTAGTTTAATTTTTTTAGTTACCCTCTTAAGTGATAAGGTGAAAGAATTAAAAAAAATGAAAGAATATATATCACATCTATCGCATCGAACCATAACGCTACTATATATTTTTATAATATAAAACAGAACAGACTTCAATAAATTCATCTAATGGTCTCAAATAGACTCGTCTAACAGCCACCAACATCCCTCTCAAAACTATTCAAATTGAATTTTACCTTCTTCTCCCCACTCTTCACTATCTCTATAGGATCTTCACTCCTCACTTTTTCAAATTAACCGGTTGATTTACGTTGCACCGTATCTTCAGGCACAAATTAGTTCTAATATATACATCTAACGAACAAATTAGGGAGTAAGTTTAGAAAGCCCAACCTTTAAATTTCCCAAAATTTAAGAATTTTGAATGTTTTAATAACTAAATTAAGGCTCTCTCCAATCATATTATACCATATGTCTTTTGTAACTATTCTTTAACTGCCCAATAATTAACCACTATTAAAATTTTTCAAATAAAATTATTTTTTACTACTGCAATATTTGTTATTATTCTTTTATCTAACTTATTAAGTGATAAGATGAAAGAAATTGATAAAATAAATTTTATAATATATATATATATATATATATATATATATATATATATTATTCTGCATTGCACGGGTCACAACACTAATCTATCTAAATATAAAACAAACAAATTAGAGAAAAGAAACCATGATATTCTTCCCTCCTTATTTCATAAATACTAAGTTTTGATTATTTTTACGGTTTAATTATAACTTTTGTCATCCAACTTTGCCTCTTATTGCAATCAGCTCTCTATAGTTTCAAATATTGTAATTTGCTCCAAGTTTTAAGTAAACTAAATTGATTGATAGTAGTGGTTGAAATTTGAAAGTACCATTATAACCTCCATATTTTACATTATTTTACATATTTTTTTATTAAGATACTAATTCTATCCCAAAAAAAAAAAAGAAAACGGAAAAGTCAAGAAAAAAAAAATACATTTGTTCATTCCAATACCAACACACTTGTAAACCCCACCCTTTTATCTTTCTATATGTATGTAGGTTTATGTAACAAACTATTATTTCTTTTGGAAATGTTAATATGGAAATTCGAGAAAATAGTAGTTAAAACTTAGTTAGCTTGCAAATATATAAAATTGTTGTAATAGAACTTGTACCAACTAGGTTTGATGTACAAAAGCATGTTGAATAAGCTTGAGTTGGATTTGAAAGGATTTGGAATGGGTTTGAAATGAAAAATAGAGGAAATAGACAAATTTAGATAGGACTTACCGGTAGTACGTTGTCCAGTGGATCCGAACTACCGGTAGTCAACAGGTAGTAAGTAGCTAATGGATCCGAACTACCAATAGTCAACAGGTAGTAAAGGCCCAGTAGATCCGAACTACCGGTAGCTCAATAGGTAGTACGTTGTCCCGTAGTTCCGACCAATCGATAGACAGTTAAAAAGTCAGAATTTTTATGTTTTAAAACTCTATTTTTACTCCATTTACTCTCATTCTTTCACACCACTTTCACCCCACACCTCTTAGAACCCTAATCGAAAGACTTAGAGAGGGAGAGAGAAAGGGAAAACAAGAGTTTTAAGGATGATTCAAGAACAAATATTTTTGTCCTTCACACCAAAGCCAAGGAGAAAGGTAGGGGGTTTTCTTCCATTTTTGTCCATTGATGTTAGGGCTAATGTATAAGTATTCTTTGACTCTAAATCTTATATATTTGCTATGAAATCATCTTTTCTTGGTCTTCTTACAATTATTATCATGTTTTACACAAGTTAGCGTTGAATACCCATGAAATCTCTTGTCCTTGCTTTAAAACCCTAGTTTTTGGGAAAATATGGGTTTTTCCCTCTACATTCACTTAAATGTTGTTTAGAAAACTTTATTGCTTTGAGTTGAGTACTAAAATGATATTGATGATGATCTCTTATATTTTCTTCACGTGCTCTATTGAAATACTACATGAAAAATTGGGAATTTATAGAATTGTGTGTTATTTGAGGAAATTGTTGGTATTGTATCTCGTGTGGTTGTTGGATAAACATGGGCTACTATTGACCGGGTATCTTGGAGTGTGTAGACGTCTTCTTACTCCATGTGGGTTAGAACTTTTTCTACCACTCGTAATGGGGTTAGTGTCTTACGAGAACTAAATCATTATCGCTTACGAGTTATCGTGAAAAAAGATATACTACTCTTTGGTTGGATACGTCAATGTCATGATGTTGGCATACACCCTTTTCTAAAGGTTGAATATCCTTGCGAGGATTTGTATGGATTATACGTGGGTCATGATATTTTTGATGATATCCATGCGAGATCTTACTTCATACCAGAGATACGAATACAGTGGTGGGTTATTGTTCATTGTATTAAAAATAGTTTCTACAAGAATTTTGGGAAGTATGAGATTCCGCAAGGATTTGGGAGAAACGGTTTATGGTGGAATGGATTATTAGTTGTATATTGGTTTCACTTATGCATTAAATTACTATTGTTGATTAAACTTGATATCTGTTTAAATGTCCAGGTTTTATTTCAAAATTCATATATATCATTTGTGAAAGGTGACCGACCGTTTTTTATATGTTTCTAAATCTTGTTCGAGTTTGGGAGGAAATGTTGCTACAGAACTTAGTGCTCACCCCTTACAAACTATATTTTTTCAGATTATGTACTGGAGTAGGAGTTGAGAGTTGATGAACCGGCACACGGGGAGATTCCTATAGATGGGCAAGTTGTTCCCAAGGGGGACGCTTGGAACAATATCACATTTTCTTCTAGACTAGAAAATTCATTTTGGAAATATTGTGAAGTCTAGACTAATCTTTTGTAATTTCGCTGCAAGTTTTAATGTGATTCTTTTGGGGATATAATGGTCATAGTTGACTTATTCTTTTAGGATAATATTGTAAATGTTAGATTGGATGAATGAAATTTCTTCAATGATGAATTTATTTAGTTGCTCTCATACTGTGAATGATATTTAGTTTGTAATGCCGTCCAGGGTAGATTTTGAGGCATTACAACACTACACAACACTATGTTCGCTTTCACCTTTACTTTCATCTTCACCTCCACCTCCACTTCCACCTAACACCAACACACGCAAGTGCGCGCACACACACATTCTTTTTAGGGATAATTGTGTCTAACTTACGTGATTTTTTATGGTCTCAAAAATTAACTTTTAGAGTTATTTACAAAATATTCCAACTTAAAAGGACTATTTGTTGAAATTAATACTTGAAAATGGCAAATAACCTCAAGTTGAAGGGGGTATTTTATAATTAATCCTATTATTAATTGACAAATTATGGCTATCTCCAGTCATATTTTACCATGTGTCCCTTTTATAGCTATCTATATATATAAAACAAACAAATTAGAATGAAGAATGACTGAGAAACCTTCCCTTCACACTTTCTAATTTTCTAGAAGTTTGATTTTTTTTTAGTAACATACTAAAGTAGTGTTTGATAAAACTGAAAGCTAAAGTATGAAAACTAAAAACTGAAGTTTGAAAGCTGAATGCTGAATTTGTGGACTATTTAGTATTCATTGAAATTTAAGTACTGAATTGAACTAAACTGTTTGATAACTATACAGAGCAGACATCTGAAAATAAATTAATTTTCAGTTTTACCCTTCCACTCTTTAATTTGAAAATATTTATAAAATATCTCATAACATAAATCATAATCACCATTATTATATTGTAGTCTATATTTAACAAAAATTTGATCAAAATAAATAAATAAATAACATTTGAATAACACAATAAGTAAAATAACAAATTGAATAACATAATTAGTGAACAAGAACATCTGATAAAAAATATAACAATAACTAATAAATAATCAAATAATATTAAAAAAATACAATAAATTAGATTTTATTAATAATATATGTGTGCGTCGTGTGTGTGTGTGTGTGCAGTGCATATGTTTGTGTGTAATTGTGTGTGTGTGTGTGTGTGCAATGCGTGCGTTTGTGTGTGTAATGATAATTATGTATGTATATTTTTGATACATAAGACAAGAGAAAGAAAAAAAAAAGAGATCGACAAGCTGGTTAATAGTTTTGAAAAGAAGACTAATTAGAGTTTTAATAGGATTATAAAATATTTCGACGTATAATTGTCACATTGTAAATATTATTAAAGATAGTTTTGCTGAGCGCTTTCAGCTTTCAAAATTAAGTAAGTGATCTCCTACTTAATATTGTATTTTATTTTTAAGGAGCACTTAACATTTTAAGAAAATTTAAATTTTGGTTATCAAACGGGCTTAATTAATAAGTACCAAATATATTCATTTTAAGTGTTGAATTTGGGTTAACAAACACACCCTAAATCTTCCTCTAATCACATTATAACATGTATGTTTCTAACCACCCCTCAACTCCCCATTAACTAACTAATATTTTTTAAAAGTTATTTGTAAAAGTTATTTTTATTGTTCAATAATTTATTTTAACTTTTTATTTACCTTCTTAAGTGAAGGTTAAAGAGAAAAAAAATAAATTAAAAAAATAATATAATATATATCTCGCGCATCACACAGGGGCATGACGTTAGTGTGTGTTTGTGTGCATGTACATATATATATATACACACTGGCGGAGCCACCCTTGGGCTAGGGTGGACACATGCCACCCCCTCAAATTTTTTCTTTTTTTGCTTCATATTAAATATGTATTTTTTAAAATAAAATTTAGACATATTTAATTGTATCCACCCTAATATTGTATTTTGGTGATAGTAATTTGAATAAATCTCTACTTAAATGATTGTTAATTTTTTGAACAATGTTATTAAAATTTAATTTAAGAACCTAATACATTATGATATTAAGTATAATAGTAGTTGTAATATTTAATAAATTTTAATATCTATCCAATTGTCACAAATCATTAGGTCTCCATCAATTAAATCTCAAATTAAGGACAACTAATATAATTGTTAACTTTTAGACATGTCTGAATATGTTTTGAACATATTTATGTTATTTTATAATTTTTTAAAATTTTAGGGTTATTTTGTTATTGTATAAAAATATATGTCGTTATGTAATAAACTATAGAATTATAAATGGAAGATTATTACCCCAATTTTATATATAAAAAAAATATTGTTGATAAAATTAATTTGTAACTCTTTCAAATAGTAAAACATATCAGGGTCAATTGTAAGTAATAATAATTAATCAAATTCTCGATAAGAAGTTTTAATTATTATTTTTTTTGTTTATGAGTATATCAATTTTTAATCTTCTATGTTTAAAAAGTATTAAATACAATTTTAATAAATATAAATTTACAAACTTTTACGGTCTTTTAAAAAAAATTAAAACATACTAGTGTAGACACCCTGAAAAAAATTTCTAACTCCGCCTCTATATATATACACATTGTATATATGTGTGTGTGTGTGTCTTAGAATTTTAAATGTTTTAATTCAAAACTTAAGCCTCCCTCCAATTAACTCTTACCGTTTGTCATTTGTAACCAACCCTCCTCCATAACTAATTATTCTTTTTTACATTTACCTAAATTTTATTTTTAGCACCTAAAAATATTTTATAATTATTTATCTAACTTTCAAGTATTAGGATCAAAGAGAAAAAAAATAAATAAAAAATTATAAGAATTATAATCTCTTGTGTCACACGGGGTCGACAGTTACCTAATTTTTCAAGTGATAGGCTGAAAGAGAAAAATCATAAATAAAAAATAAAAAAAGAGACGAATTTTAATCTCACTTGTCGCATGCCAATGCTGTAAAATCAGGTGTTGGTTCTTCAAAGTCAAAATCGACGTCAAGTTCCAAGGATAAACATAGATTAGACCGCTCCTCTTTCTACTTATAGGTGGGATAAGTTGCCCGCTTCACAGATTCTAAGAGTTTGTTACAAGAACTTAAAAATTAGATTTGATAATTATACATATTAATTTCACTGTGAATTCTAGCATTTATTAGAAATTATTATCTATTGACCCACTACCTATTCAATAGTTGAGATTATCAAGTCTATTTTTTAAGTTCATGTAACATTATTCTTATCTATTCAATGGTTGTGATTATCAAATCTATTTTTTAAATCTATATATCATTACTCTTATTTTAATGGAAGTTTTTATAATTTGCATAGGTCTTTTTATAATTAAAAAATTTATCAAATTTATGAGTGATTTACCATACATCTGATAAATTTCACTACAACGGTGAAAATAATTACTATAATAGTGATAAAAATACCCATTAGTATAATAAATATTAATACAATACCAATTTTATTTTTTTTGGGTCCCCTAGACAACTATGGAAATATGTGGATTTCCACTTACTTTTGTGCAAAAGCTTTTTTTGTTGCACATTATCACTTGCTGTGGCATCAGATAAATTCATGGTAATGATGGTTGGGAGGAAAATGGGAACATCTCTATTGTGTATCATTTATGTTAGCTAGCCGTAGAAAATTAAGGATTGGGTATCATTTGTGGTCCATTTGTCTTGAGCAAAGAAAAACAAAATGTTCCGTTTTGTACGAACGAAAAATGAAAAAATAAATAAAACATCATATTTGGTAAGGAAAAAAAATAAGAAGGATGAAAAAGTAGATAGATTAACTTTCCTTCTAACTCACCAAAATTAATCCCTCCAAAATCGAAAGGAAAGTGGATCAAAAATTAATTATTTGTGTTGAGATGTATATTATTTGTGTATATATCTTTTTATATATACATATATTATATATACATTAATATGATATAAAAATATAATGATAATATATATATATATATATATATATTAAAAAATTCTAAAATAAAAAAATAAAAATAGAATATTATAGTTAAATTTTTTATTCAAAGTTTATGTGGATTAGCACAACTAGGAATATGATACGAAAATAAAAAAAGTCAACTTGCAACTCGACATGACACAATTAGTTAAATGAGTTGAGTTAGGTTTGACTAATATTCGACACAAAGTCATAATGAATCAACATGAATCTGACACAGCACGACACGACTTGATTGTCACTCCTAATCTTAGTCGGCACAAAAAAAAAATAGTCATTTTTATTTTTCACCTATTCAACCAAATACAAAAAAAAAAGTGCATTATTCCTATATTTCTTCTTTAAAAGATAAAAAATATATCTCTTCTATTTTCTATTCTTCATACTTTTTATCTTTCGTTTCGTATCAAACGGAGCATAAGGCTAAAGAAAGTAGAAAAGTATAAAAAATATGAGAGCTACTTATAGAAAGAGGAAAGGAGAAGTCAATGGTAAAAGGGCATCTTCAGGCTGCATTTATTAGAAAGTGTGGAAGAGATGGGAAACTCTGCGGTGCCGAAATTTTTTTTTATTGGGACTATCGATTATTATTTTGTATAGTAAAATTATAACTTTAACAAAAAAAAGTGACAACTGTTTAAGGTAAGTCATGATCAATCACATAAACTTATGATCGATCATAAAAATTATAAAATCAATCCAAATATTTTATGTTCGATCATGTTCTTTAAAATTTTAACTAATATCCCAAAAAAATTGTAACTGTCGATACTGATATCACTGACAATATCATAGAACCTCCCAGAATAAATGTATCTATCTGTGTGCAGAAGTAAGACTACTCTATATATATGATCCGTATAAAGTGGTGAGAATTTTGTACATTATATCACCCTTTAAGGTGTGTTAGATGAGTTGAAATTGCCTATATCTAAAAAAGATAAAGTTCTGAAATTTATTTTTGTATATTCTTGCTTTCTTTCGATTTATTTTTAAACAAAGTCATTTAGTTTCACTTTATATATATTACATTTCAATGGGTCCTCCCTCTCAAAACTGGGTACGACTATGATATGATATCAAAGATAGTATCGTGCCTCCATCATTTTTGAACCGAATAATCTACAATTATTGATTAAAAAATAATTAAAAATAAAATTATATAGGTGGTGTATGTTTGTTGGTTGAAAGTAAAAAAAGATATTAAAAAAGTGTTTTTGGATACTGTAATGGTATCTCTAGAAACATGAAATTATATATCAATTTACCACAATTGACCCTGGTTTTGTTGAAAACAAATCCGTTTTTAATCTTTTGATTGGATAAGACTATTCAGTATTTTAGGTCAGATTTAAAAGGAGAGAGGTGTGACACATATATACTTGTAATTGCAGGAAAGAACCGTGTGGTCCATTTGTCTGAAGCAAGAGGAAAAAGGTGTTTCCTAAGGCAGAAAGAAGTGGAAAAGTATGGAAAATATGAGAACCACGTATAGAAAGAGGAAAGGAGAAGACAATGGCAGAAGGGCATCTTTATGCTGCATTGAAAGCTGCATTTATTAGAAAGGGTAGAATAAATGCATCTATCCGTGTACAGAAATAAGATTATTTATATATATATGATCCGTCTCAGATTAATTCCAATAAATTTAATCTTAAAAAATTCAATAGTTTGTTTCAAAATTGGCACAGGGAATCATGGAATTGCAGAGGATTTAGAATAGCAGATGATTCACAAGCTGAATTGACACTTTCCCAGAAAACCGCACGAAAAAACAAAGCCGTAAGAAGCTTTGGTGGGGTCTCTACCTGTAACTTCAGCCACATAAATCAACGTACATTCTCAACACCTCTTTCACAACTTATATCAAACACTATCTCTTATTGCTTGCTCTCGTCATCTTGGGTTCACGTTCAAACCTTCGATTTCTCGATCAAAGCTCGCGTGGTAATTAAGCGAAAAACTTTCTTACTCTCACTGTTTATCTTCTTATATTTTGTATTTCTAGATTCACTCGCAAGAAAATCTGGGTTTTCATAGCACTGTGGCATAAACAATCATCTTCATGGCAGGAATTTCTTTCGTGCAGAGTCTTGAATGTGATTTCACTGCATTTTCTGAACTGGGTTTTTGTAGTTCACTGTTGTATACAGATTTTTAATTACAATCACAAATCGTGTTCAAAGAACCATATTTTTCATTTACACTCTTCGACAGATTTCCTTCATATTTTCTTGTTCTTATCTGGAAATTGATTATTTGTTTAGAAGGCCTTTGCAGTGATTGTGATTAGAAGTTTTTTTTTTTTTTTTTCATTTTCTATGGGGATATTAATACCTGGGTCAACAAGGTAATCAAAGAAGCTTGAATTTACTTGGTAGAATAGTAAGAACATAGATTTATAATCTTGTCCAGCATTGATTGACCAATTCAGCAAGAAAGTGACTGTTCATTTGGTTTTACTTGGTGACGTGTTCAACTTATCTTATCAAAATGGATTTTGGTTAATGATAACGTCAACCAGAATTTGCTACCAACTTCGACTGGTTCAAGTGGTACTAGAATCGAATTGTAAATACAGACATTTTGAATTCGAATTTTATCAACCTTTTGGGTCAAGACCGGAAGAATTTATCCTCGCGAATACCCTAGTCCCAATGTGAATGATCAATCTTTGACCGGACCTAGAATTGTCAAGGTGGGTGTAAACTGATTCGAACACCCTAACTGTTGAAAAAAAAAAAGAATGAATAGAATTTGCTTCCTGTGGTACAACTTTTTGATTTTAAATTCAAGTTAGACAATGTGAGAAATTATTGCTTGTGCTCTTTCTCCCTTTCTTCACGACTTCTATGTGAAACTTGGCCTTTACTTCCAGGTAATTCTTGTTATGTTTGAACTAAATAGAGCTATTTATTGCAGGTACGCCATTCTTGTGAAATTCTTTTATGTAATTTTGTGTTCTTTGGGTTGACTAATGACTTTATCTAAAACAGTAAGTTAGAAGTATCTCCTTATGAACTGCAATTTTGTATATGTAATGAAGATTTGGTCCACCGGCTATCATCAGTTCATGCTATAAAATATACAGTGTACAGTACTTATCTATGGCTTATGAACTTGAGTATAATAAATTTGACTGCAGTAGTCATCTATGCCTCACGAACTTGTGTATTATAATAATCTAAATACAAATTCCGTGTGGCGGACACTGTGTATCTTCTCTACGGTCCTTGGTTTATGCTACAATCCAATCTACCTATACAATTTGTGTGATTGATCATCTTATTAGCCTTTCTTTGAGTTTCTGCACATAGTCCGCCTTCTCTAGTGACAAATAAACTACTCTCTTCCTTGTTTCGTTTGCTATTATGTAGTTGTCGTGGTTCTTCATATGCCTAGCTGTTGTATTTAGTTTCAATTTCAAAAATTATTTTTCTCTTGTTTGTGCATTAGAATTGCACTTTACTTTTGGATTTTAGAACTGCAAATGGAGAATTTCGTAGTCTTGGTGTTTAAGGCTATGAAAATACATGGGTAGTCTGGAAGCTTTAATAACATGTTGCTAGTAGATGTGTGTTTCTGGGATCACTATATGGCATACACAGTGGCTATCTATTGTTTTAACTTGTATATTGTGGTCCAATTGTTTATAGCTCCCCAAAATTAAAAGTAAACCTCATTTTGTCTCTGTAGCAGGCAATCCAACAATGGGACAAGCTTTGGGTTGCATTCAAGTGGACCAATCCACCGTAGCAATCAGAGAAAATTTTGGTAAATTCGATGACGTTCTTAATCCTGGTTGTCACTGTATGCCTTGGTGTATAGGAAGCCAGTTAGCAGGCTACCTTTCATTAAGGGTGCAGCAGCTTGATGTTCGATGTGAAACAAAGACCAAGGTTGTTTATTTCTGTTGTTTCCTATTTTATGAGCATCTTTTCATTCATGAGGAACAGAATATCATACAAAATCTTGGTAATAAGGCCGGATGTGAGTTACAAATAAAATGTTTTATCATAAATAGAACGGACTTTTGTTTGCTATGCATTCTGTTAATTTGAGGACAAAAGTAAAAGTGTTTTAAATCAAACTGAAAGATCATCACTTAAATTGAGGAATAGTAGATTCAGATAGTATAGTTCACATAGCAAACACACAAATTCCCCAATTTTTTTTTCTATTTGGAGCTCAGTCTGGGAGACGGGAAAGTGACAACTTAAGCCATTTTACACATATACAATGTTGTATTTTGCAATATTAGTGCCATCTTATATGATGTAAACTGCAATTAAATAGTCGGCTATGATCCATTTTGTGTCTTCAGGATAATGTTTTCGTGACTGTGGTTGCTTCTATTCAATACCGAGCAATAGCAAAAAAAGCAGCTGATGCTTTCTATAAGCTAAGCAACACCAAGGAGCAAATTCAGGCTTATGTCTTTGATGGTATGATGTTGACTGTAATCTTGTAATGATTTTGAAAGTTCCAATCAAATTTATCCACCCCTTTTCCATATTGACATTGTGATGGAGATCGTGTAGGAATTAGATAGATATTATAGAGTAATTATGATAGTTAATTAGATACATTCTAGCAACTCTTTGTCGTATCTGTTCTGAAGTTTTTACTTCTAGCTGATCTCATACGGATTTCTTGTCTCATTTTTGAGTGGCTTTTGGTAAGTCATGTTTTTATCCATTTCAGTAAATCATAATTTTGCCTGGCAAAATAAGTGTAAAGGGAATGGAGGGAAAAAAATTTGCTTTTTTTGGTATGAGGAGCTTCAATTTATGACATACTTCACGAGTTAATTCCAACCTTTCTGTTTGAACGTAGTTTGCAAATTAAGGTCGGCCGCTATGTCTTCTGGTACTTTGGTATCATTGGTGGTTTGACATGAAACTTTGGTGAACCAATTGTATGTATGTCACTCTTAGTGTATGCCAACTTGACATGCTGATAGAGTTTGTAGGCTACAAGAAGAGTAAATAAACTTAGAACTGATGGAATTAGGATTGTTATCTCAGTTATTAGGGCAAGCGTGCCAAAGTTGGAGCTAGATAAAGTCTTTGAGCAGAAAAATGATATTGCAAAAGCTGTTGAGGATGAACTTGAAAAGGTACTGTTTGTTTGGGTAAAGTTTCGACCTACCAAATTCAAGAACTAAATCTTTGTTTCCTTCTCTTTCCTGGGGTTGCATAGGCCATGTCTCTATATGGATACGAGATTGTTCAGACTCTCATTGTAGATATCGAACCAGATGAGCTTGTGAAGCGATCCATGAATGAGATAAATGCAGGTATCACATGCTTACATTCTTACTTGAAATATTGATATTTTACTTTTTTTATTCTCCAACACAAAAATTGATATTACTTAATGTTGGTGTGAATAGCTTTTTATAAAATCATACTATTAAGAACAATTGAACCAATTGCTTGTTATCATCCCTCTACTTCCTGTAGTGAGGGTTCCATTGGGACTTAGCAGCATTGTGAATATATTGTGATTTGATATGATCTAATAAATATTTTATGCCATGCACAAGCAAGCATTGAACAAATAATCTAGTTCACTTTATCTATCTGTGTTGGTCCATTTATTCTGTGAATTGATTGTTCTTTTGGTTGTCCAAACAAGCTTCAAGAATGAGGGAAGCTGCAAATGAAAAAGCTGAAGCAGAGAAGATATTGCAGATCAAACGAGCTGAGGGAGATGCAGAGTCCAAATACCTGGCTGGGCTTGGCATAGCTCGTCAACGTCAAGCCATAGTGGATGGGTTGAGGGACAGCGTGCTCGGGTTCTCTATGAATGTGCCTGGGACAACCTCCAAGGATGTCATGGACATGATCTTGGTAACCCAGTACTTCGACACTATGAGGGAGATTGGTGCCTCCTCTAAGTCTTCTTCAGTTTTCGTTCCACACGGACCAGGGGCAGTGAGAGATGTTGCTTCCCAAATTAGGGATGGTCTCCTTCAAGGTAATACTGCTCAAGTATGAAATCCAACAAGAATGTGAAGCTCAATAAACGAGTTGGAGTTTGAGTTTCTTCTGGCATATGAATCATGTAACTATTTGTGCTGTCTATTCCTGCAGGAGATAATAGAGTTTCAATGTATGTGAAAAATCGTGCTGTGTGTTTTTGTATTCCTGTGGTTTTTAATACTTATTATTAGCGACAAACGCATTGGTTTGTACTACAATCTTTATAGTTTTCCAAGTTCCACATATGAAATAGCTAATCTATAAGGGACTATTTGTTTTGTGGGTTTGGAAGGGCTTTGGAAGATGGGTCGGTAATAAATAGTTCAAAGGAAAAATTGAAAAATGGTACACCAAATTAGATTTAATTGTAAAAAAAATAGACAGAAAAAATATTGGATAATTGAATTCTTAATTTTGATACTTATTTGTATCTAAGTACATTATTTGAATTTTATTAATTTTTTTGTGATATTTTTGTCCTCCATTGATTTATGTGTATTTTCTTTGGAACGTGGTGCATTAAATATCTCCTAATTTTATGGGAGAACTTTAATATTCCATATTTGTATGCCGTCCCTTGATTCATGCAAATTTTTTTTGGAAAATAATTTTGTTTTCAAATTATCTTTAATGCACCTTGGTTCATGCGTCTTTTTTTTTTTTTGGAAAGTGATTTTGTTTTTAAATTATATTTAATGCACCTTGATTCATACATTTTTTTTTTGAAAGTGATTTTATTTTCAAATTAATTTAATGTTCGAATAGTGTAACTATAACAGTGTAATAAACTATTTACACAAAATATTATACTATTACATTTTGTCAAACATATAATTTCTTTCAAAATAGTTTATCTCCGTTTTGAATTTGTTACTATATGCACAAAATTACTGAACACTGTTTTTATTACAGTGTATTTGTTACACTATTATGGAGTTCGAATATTAACAAATTTTGAAATTCAAACAAGTGATATATTCTAAAATAAACAAAATATTAAAATTCTCCTATAAAACTAGTAGTAGTACATATTTAATGCATAAATATAATTTGAAAATAAAATCACTTTTCAAAAAAAAATACGCATGAATCAATGTGCATTAAAGATAATTCAAAATATAGATAAGAGATTTAACAACAAGTATATATATATATAGTATAAAGTAGCTTACAATATAAATCTTAAAAGATAAACAAAATAACTTTTGCTATTCGCAGTTGAAATTGCTTTAAATTTTACTTTAAAATTAATTTAACAGCTAATATTAAAACACCAAATTTAATAGAAAAAAATAGGCCCTTAAAGGTATGTTTAGAGTAATTTTTTAAAAGTGTTTTTAAGAATTTTTTCTCATAAGTATTTTAAAAAAAAAATATTATTTTGAACTGTTCCACCATTACCACTGCCACCCCCCACCACCGCCACCGCCACTACCACCTTCACCTCCACCACCTTCACCGCCACCACCACCACCGACGTGGCCACCGTCACTGTCACCACCGCCGCCATCACCCCCCTCCACTGTCGCCACCGTCATTGTCACCACCATCGCCACTACTAATTCTACCTCCACCGCCACCATTGTCGTCGCCGCCATCACCACTGTTGCCACCACCCCCACCACTACCTCCACCACCACCACTACCATCATCGCCTCACCACCACCACCACTACCGCTGTCGTCGCCACCACCACCATTATTACCACTACCACTACAATTATTACTGTCTCCTACCACCACAACTATCGTTCATTATCTCTCACCCCCCACTACAAATCGATGTTTAAATTCTTTTATTTCTTCTCTATGTTTGTAATTTAATTTTAAATATGAATACAAATCTATATATATATATATATATATAACGCATGAATTAAGATGTATTAAATGTAATTTAAAAATAAAATCACTTTCCAAACAAAATTTGCATGAATCAAGGGAGGACATACAAATATAGAATATTAAAGTTCTCTCATAAAATTAGGAGATGTTTAATGCACCACTTTTCAAAGAAAATACACATGGATTAATGGAGGACAAATATGTCACAAAAAAATTAATAAAATTCAAATAATGTACTTAGATACATTCAAAATATATATATATATATATATATATATATATATATATATATATACTGT